>JBBYHO010508438.1:0-146210 GCA_038382025.1 Adansonia gregorii | reverse complement strand
TTTCTCATTCTTATCGTAACTCCGAAGAATGGTCTTAGTCAAGAAGACATTTTCGAGTCAGGATAATATTTTAAGTCATACGCACTCCTAGATCCACGAGGATCCACCCTGGGGTACGTCGCGACAATACTCATAATACTTTCCACTATATTTATGATTGGGCATTATAGTCATGTTCTCCATATTAGGATATATGATACTGATGCTTGGGACTAGCAAGAAAACTTTTCTTTTTGCTATTTTCCTTATAATCAAAGGTCATTTGTGAAATGAGACAAACTTAGAATCTCGTAATGATGTCCATTTCTTTTGTGATTGGGCATAACAACGATGTTCTCCACACTGGGATGCATGGTATTAATGCTTTGGATTTACAAGAAAAGCTTTTTTTCAACCATTTTTTGTATAATTAATGTTTATATGTGAAATAAGTCAAACTTTGAGGTCATAATAATCTCTCTTCATTTTGTTATGGGCACTGTAATCATGTTCTCTACATTCAGCTACATGATATTAATGCTTTGGTTTTGCATGGAAAGCTTTTCTTTCCACCATTTTCATATAATTAATGTTCATCCGTGAAATGTGTCAAACTTGGATACTTGTAGTAATCTCCATTCTTTTTGTTATGGGCACTATAATCATGTTCTCCACATTATGATACATGATATTAGTGCTTTGGATTGCAAGAAAAGCTTTTCTTTCCACCATTTTCTTATAATTAACGTTCATCAGTGAAATGCGTCAAACTTGGATACTTGTAGTAACTCCATTCTTTTTGTTATGGGCACTATAATCATGTTCTCCACATTAGGGTACATGATATTAGTGCTTTGGATTGCAAGAAAAGTTTTCTTTCCACCGTTTTACTTATAATTAATGTTCATTCATGAAATGAGACAAACTTGGATCCTTATTATAATCTCTATTACTTTTGTTGTGGCACTACAATCATGTTCTCCACATTAGGATACATGATATTGATGTTTTGGATTTGCAAGAAAAGCTTTTATTTCCACCATTTTCCTTATAATTAATATTTATCTATAAGGTGAGTCAAACCTGAATACTCATAATAATCTTCATTCTTTTTGTTATGGGTGATACAATCATGTTCTCCAATTTGGGATACAGATATTGATGCTTTGGATTTGCAAGAAAAGCATTTCTTTCCACCATTGTCCTTGCAATCAAAGTTTATCCGTGGAATGAGACAAAGTTTAAATATAGTAACAAGCACCATTTCTATTATGAGTGGGCACTACAACCATGTTCTCCATATCGGAATACATGATATTAATGCTTTGGACTTGCAAGAAAAACTTTTTTTCCACCATTTTCCTCATAATCAAAGTTCATCCATGAAATGAGACAAACTTGGATATTAACTACAATCCCATTCTTTTCATTATGAGCACTATAATCATGTTCCCCACTTTGGCATGCAAGATATTCATGCTTTGGATTTTCAAGAAAAGCTTTTCTTTCCACCAATTTTTTATATTTAATGTTCATTCTTGAAATGAGTCAAACTTGGATACTCGTAGAAATGTCCTTTTTTTTCTTTATGGCCACTACAATCATATTCTCCACATTAGGATACACGATAATGATGCTTTGGATTTTTAAGAAAAGCTTTTCTTTCCACCTTTTTCCTTATAATCAAAGTTTATTTGTGAAATGAGACAAACTTAGATACTCATAATAATCTCTATTATTTTTGTGATTGGGCGCTACAATTATGCTCTCTGCATTGGGATACATGATATTGATGCTTCAGATTTACGAGAAAAAGTTTTCTTTCCACCATTGTCATCATAATCAAAGTTCATCCCTAAATGAGGCAAAATTGGATACTAACTATGATCTCCATTCTTTTCGTTATGGGCACTACAATCATGTTCTCCACTTTGGCATATACGATATTCATGCTTTCGATTTGCAAGAAAAGCTTTTCTTTCCACCATTTTTTGATAATTAATGTTCATCCGAGAAATGAGTCAAGCTTGGATACTCCTTATAATCTCCATTCTTCTCATTACGGCCACTACAATTGCGTTATCATATTAGGATACATGATATTGATGCTGTGGACTTACAGGAAAAACTTATCTTTCCACCATTTTTTTATACTTAATGTTCATCCATGAAATGAGACAAACATGGATACTCATTATAATCTTTATTCTTTTTGTTGTGGGCACTACAATCATGTTCTCCACATTGGGATACATGATGCTGATGCTTTGGATTTGCAAAAAAAGCTTTTCTTTCCACCATTTTCCTTATAATAAATATTCATATGTGAAAGGAGTCAAACTTGGATACTCGTAATATTCTCCATTCTTTTTGTTATAGGCACTACAATCATGTTCTCCAAAATGGGATACATGATATTGATGCTTTGAATTTGCGAGAAAATCTTTTGTTCCACTATTTTCCTTATAACATTCATCTGTGAAATGAAACAAACTTGGATACTCATAATAATCTCCATTATTTTTGTGATTAGGCACTACAAGCATGTTCTCCATATTGGGATACACGATATTATTGCTTTGGACCTATAAGAAAACCTTTTCTTCCCACCACTTTCCTCATAATTAATGTTCATCCATGAATTAAGATAATCTTTGATACTTATAATAATCTCTATTTTTTTGTAATTGAGCACTACAATCATGTTCTCCACATTAGGATCCAAGATATTGATGCTTTGGACTTGCAAGAAAAACTTTTCTTTCCACCATTTCATTATAATCAAAGTTCTTTTGGGAAATGAGACAAACTTGGAATCTCGTACTGATCTCCAATTCTTTTATGTTTGGGCACTACAACCAAGTTCTCCATATTGGGATACTCGATATTGATGCTCTGGATTTATAGGAAAAGCTTTTCTTTCCACTAGTTTCCTTAAAATTAATGCTCATCCATGAAATGAGTCAAACTTGGATACTCATAATAATCTCTCTTCCTTTTGTTATGGGCATGACAATCATGTCCTCCATATTGGGATGCATATTGATGCTTTGGATTTGCAAGAAATGCTTTTCTCTCTAACATTTTTCTTGTAATTAATGTTCATTCGTGAAATAAGACAAACTTGGATACTCATTGTCATCTCCACTCTTTTTGTTATGCTTGCTACAATCATGTTCTCCATATTAGGGTATACGATATTGATGCTTTGCATTTGCGAGAAAAGCCTTTCTATCCATAATTTTCCTTATAATTAATATTCATCCCTGAAAAGAGTCAAACTTGGATACTCGTAATGATCTCTATTCTTTTTGTTATGGGCACAACAATAATGCTCTCCAAATTAGGATTGACGATATTGATACTTTGGATTTGCAAAAAATGCTTTTCTTTCTACTATTTTCCTTATAATCAACATTCATCTATGAAATGAGGCACACCTGGATACCCATTATGTCTCCATTCTTTTTTTTATTGGCACTACAATCATATTCTCCAAATCGGGATGCATAATATTGATGCTTTGGATTTGCAAGAAAATCGTTTCTTTCCACCATTTTCCTTATACTTAATGTTCATCCATGAAATGAGACAAAATTTGATGCTCATAATAATCTCCATTCTTTTTGTTATGGGAACTACAATCATGTTCTCCATATTGGGATATATGATATTGATGCTTTGAATTTGCAGGAAAAACTTTTCTTCCTACCATTTTCCTTATAATCAGTGTTCATCCATGAAATGAGACAAACTTGGATACTCATTATAATTTCCATTCTTTTTATTTTGGGCACAACAATCATGTTCTCCAAATTGGGATACACGATATTGAAGCTTTGGATTTGCAGGAAAATTTGATCTTTCCTTCATTTTCCTTATAATTAATATTCATCCATGAAATGAGTCAAATTTGGATATGAGTAATAATCTCCATTGTTTTTGTTATGGGCACTACAATCATGTTCTCCGCATTGGGATACACGATATTGATGCTTTGAATTTGAAAGAAAAACTTTTCTTTCCACCATTTTCCTTATAATTAATGTTCATTCGTTAAATGATGCAAACTTGGACACTCATTATAATCTCCATTTTTCTTGTTATGGGCACTGCAATCATGTTTTTCACATTGGGATAGACAATATTGATGCTTTGGAATTATAAGAAATGCTTTTATTATCATCATTTTCCTTATAATCAATATTCTTTCATGCAATGAGTCTTGGATACTCATAATAATCATTATGGGCACTACAATCATGTTCCCTAATTTGGGATACACGATACTGATTTTTTTGATTTACAAGAAAATCTTTTCTTCACACCATTTTCCTAATAATTGATGCTCATCCATGAAATGAGACAAACTTGGATACTCATAATAATCTCCATTATTTTTGTGTTTGCACACTACAATCATGTTCACCTAATTGGGATACATGATATTGATGCATTGATTTAGCAAGAAAAGCATTTTTTTCCATGATTTTCCTTATAGTTAATGTTTATCCATGAAATGAGTCAAACTTGGATGCTAATTATAATCTCCATTCTTTTTGTTATGGGCACTACAATCATGTTCTCCACATTGGGATACATGATATTGAGGCTTTGGATTTTCAAGAAAAGCTTTTCTTTCCACCATTTTCCTTATAATTAATGTTTACCCATGGAATGAGACAAACTTGGATACTCATTATAATCTCCATTCTTTTCGTTATGGGCACTACAATCATGTTCCCCACATTGGGGTACACGATATTGATGCTTTGATATGCAAGAGAAGCTTTTGTTTCCACCATTTTCTTCATAATTAATGTTCATCTGTGAGATTAGTCAAAGTTTGAAACTCGTAATAATCTCTCTTCTTTTTGTTATGGGCATTACAATTATGTTCTCCACATTGGGATAAGTGATATTGATGCTTTTGACCTGCATGAAAAGCTTTGCTTTTCACCATTTTTCTTATAATTAATGTACATCCATGACATGAGACGAACTTGGATACTAACAATAATCTCTATTATTTTTGTGTTTGGGTGCTACAATCATGTTCACCTTATTGGGATGCACGATATTGATGTTTTGATTTGCCAAGAAAAGCTTTCCTTTCTACCATTTTCCTTATAACTAATGCCCATCCATGCAATAAGTCAAACTTGGATACTGATTATAATCTCCATTCTTTTCGTTATGGGCACTACAGTCATGTTCTCTACATTGGCATACATGATATTGATGCTTTGGATTTGCAAGAAATGCTTTTCTTTTCACCATTTTCCTTATAATCAAAGGTCACCCACGAAATGATACAAACTTGGGTACTTGTAATAATCTCCATTTCTTTTTGTTTTTAGGTACCATAATCATGTTCACCTTATTGTGATACATAATATTGACCCTTTGGTTTGGGAAGAAATGCTTTTATTTCCATTATTGTCCTATAATTAAAGTTCACCCTGAAATAAGACAAACTTGGATATTAACTATAGTCTCCATTCCTTTCATTGTGGGCACTACAATCACGTTCATCACATTAGGAACATGATATCGATGCCTTGGATTTGCCAGAAAAGCTATTCTTTTTACAATTTTTCTTATAATTAATGTTCATCTGTGAAATGAGACAAACCTGGATACTCATTATAATCCTATTCTTATCATTCTGGGCACTACAATCATGTTTTTCACATTGGGATACACAGTATTGACGCTTTAGATTTGCAAGAGAATCATTTCTTTCCACCATTTTCCTTATAGTTAATGTTCATCTGTGGAATGAGTTAGACTAGGATACTCGTAATAATCTCTATTATTTTTGTTATGGGCACTACAATCATGTTCTCCACATTGGGATACACGATATTGATGCATAGGATTTGGAAGAAAAGCTTTTCCTCTCACTATTTTCCCTATAATCAAAGTTCATCCGTGAATTGAGACAAACTTGGATACTTATAATAATTGCTACTGTTTTTCTACGGGCACTACAATCATGTTCACGTCATCAGTATACATGATATTGATGCTTTACATTTGCAAGAAAAGCTTTTTTTCCACCATTTTCCTTATTGTCAAAGTTTAACCGTGAAATAAGACAAACTTGGATACTCATAAGAATCTCCATTATTTTTGCGATTAGGTACTACAATCATGTTCTCCACATTTGGCTACATGATATTCATGCTTTGGATTTGCAAGAAAAGCTCTTTTTTTCACCATTTTTCTTATAATTAATGTTCATCCGAGAAAAGAGCTAAACTTGGACACCAATAATAATCTCCATTTTTTTTGCTATGAGCACTACAATCCTGTTCTCTACATTCGGATATACAATATTGATGCTTTAGGTTTGTAAGAAAAGCTTTTCTTTTCTCCATTTTCCTTATAATTAATGTTCATCTATGAAATAAAACAAACTTGCATACTCATTATAATCACCATTTTTTTCGTTATGGGCATGACAACCACACTCTCCATAATGGGATACACGTTATTGATGCCTTGGATTTGAAAGAAAAGCTTTTCTTCCCACCATTTTCCTTATAATTAAAGTTCATTTGTGAAATGAGTCAAACTTTGGTACTTATAATAGTCTGCTTTCTTTTTGTTATGGGCATTACAATCATGTTCTTCACATTGCTTACATGATATTAATGCTTTGGATTTGCAAGAAAAGCTTTTCTTTTCAACATTTTTCTTATAATTAATATTCATCCATGAAATAAGTCAAACTCAGATTCTCGTAATAATCTCTATTCTTTTTGTTTTAGGCACTGCAATTGCGTTATACAAATTGGGATGCACAATATTAACGCTTCAGATTTACAAGAAAAGCTTTTCTCTCCACCATTTTCCTTAATAATTAATATTCATTCACGAAATGAGTTAAACTTGGATACTTGTAATAATCTCCATTCTTTTTGTTATGGGCACTACAATCATGTTCTTCAAATTAGGATGCGTAATATTGATGCCACTCTCTTTGTTATGGGCACTACAATCATGTTCTTCAAATTAGGATGTGCAATATTGATGCATTAGACTTCAAAGAAAAGCTTTTCTTTTCACCATTTTCCTTTCAATTAATATTCATCCATGAAATGAGTTAAACTTGGATACTCATAATAGTCTCCACTCCTTTCGTTATGGGCACTACAATCATCTTCTCAACATTGCCTACACAATATTAATGCTTTAGATTTTCAAGAAAAGCTTTTCTTTCCACCATTTTCCTTATAATTAATGCTCATCCGTGAAATGAGTCAAACTTAGATTCTCATAATAATCTTAATTCTTTTTGTTATGGGTGCTATAATCATGTTCTCTGTAATTGGACACACGATATTGATGCTTTGGATTTGCAAGAAAAGTTTTACTTTCCACCATTTTCCTTATAATTAATGCTCATCTATGAAATGAGTCAAACTTGGATTCTCGTAATAATCTTAACTTTTTTGGTTATGGGTTCTATAATCATGTTCTCTATAATTGGACACACAATATTAATGCTTTGGATTGGCAAGAAAAGCCTTTCTTTCCACCATTTACCTTATAATTAATGTCATCCATGAAATAAGACAAACTTGGATAAGCATTATAAGCACCGTTCTTTTTGTTATGGGCTCTAGAATTATGTTCTCCAAATTAGGATACACAAAATTAATGCCTTGGATTTGCAAAAAAAGCTTTTTTTCCACTATTTCCTTATAATTAATGTTCATCCGTGAAATAAGCCAAACTTTGGTGTTCGTAATAATCTCCCTTCTTTTTGTTATAGGCATTACAACCATGTTCTCCACATTGGGATACTCGAAATTATTACTTTGGACTTACAAGAAAAGCATTTTTTCCAATATTTTTCTTATAATTAATTTTCATCTGTGAAATAAGGTAAATTTGGATACTCATAATAATCTCCATTATTTCTGTGATTGGGCACTACAATCATGTTCACTCAATTGGGATATATGATATTAATGCTTTGATTTAGCAAGAAAAGGTTTTATTTCCATTGTTTTCCTTATAATTATGTTCATCCGTGAATTGAGCTAAACTTGGATACTAATTATAATCTCCATTCTTTTCGTTAATGGCACTACAATTATGTTCTCCATATTAGGATGCATGATATTGACGCTTTGGTTTGGTGAGAAAGGCTTTTCTTTCCATCATTTTCCTTATAGTTAAAGTTCATCCGTGAAATAAGACAAACTTGGATACTAACTATAATTTCCATTTTTTATGGGCACTACAATCATGTTCTCAACATTGGCATGCATGATATTGATTCTTTAGATTTGCAAGATAAGCTTTCCTTTCCACCATTTTCCTTATTTTTAATGTTCATCCATGAAATAATTCAAACTTGGATTCTTGTAATAATCTTCATATTATAATCATGTTCTCTACATTGAGATATACGATATTGATGCTTTGGATTTGCAAGAAAAGCTTTCCTTTTCACCATTTTCCTTATAATTAAAGTTTATCCGTGAAATGAGACAAACTTGGATACTAACTACAATCTCCATTCTTTTTGTTATGGGCACTACAATCACGTTCTTAACATTGGCACTGCAATATTGGTACTTTGGATTTGCAAGAAAAGCTTTTTTATCCATTATTTTCCTCATAATTAATGTTCATCCATGAAATGAGTCAAATTTGGGTACTAATTGTAATATCCATTCTCTTCGTTAAGGGCAATACAATCATGTTGTCTATGTTGGGATACATGATATTAATGCTTTGGTTTGGTAAGAAAGGACTTTCTTTCCACCATTTTCCTTAAAATTAATGTTCATCCATAACATGAGGCAAAGTTGGATACTAACCATGATCTCCATTTTTTTCGTTATGGGCACTACAATCACGTTCTCAATATTGGTATACATGATATTGATGCTTTGGATTTGCAAGAAAAGCTTTTGTTTTCACCATTTTCCTTGTAATTAATGTTCATCTGTGAAATAAGTCAAAATTTGATGCATGTAATAATCTCCATACTACAATCATCTTCTTCACATTGGGATACACAATATTGATGCTTTGGATTTGCAAGAAAAGCTTTTCTTTCCACCATTTTCATTATAATTAAACTTTATTCGTGAAATAAGACAAGCTTGGATGCTAACTATAATCTCTATTCTTTTTGTTATGGGCACTTCAATCTTGTTCTCAACATTGTCATACAAGATATTGATGCTTTGGACTTGCAAGAAAAGGTTTTTTTTTTTACTATTTTCCTTATAATTAATGTTTATCCATGAAATCCGTAAAACTTGGATACTCGTAATAATCCCTATTCTTTTTGTTATGGGCACAATAATCATAGTCTCTGCATTGGGATGCACGATATTGATGCTTTGGATTTGCAAGAAAGGCCTTTCTTTTCACCATTTTCCTTATAATTAATGTTTATTAATGAAATGAGACAAACTTGGATACGCATTATAATTGCCATTCTTTTTGTTATGGGCTCTATAATCAAATTCTCCATATTGGGATACATGATATTGATGCCTTGGATATGCAAAAAAAAGCTTTTCTTTCCCTATTTTCTTTATAATTAATGTCCATCCGTGAAATGGGTTAAACTTGGATGGTCGTAATAATCCTCATTTTTTTGTTATGGGCACTGCAATCATGTTCTCCACATTAGGATACACGATATTGACGCTTTGGATTTGCAAGAAAAGTTTTTCTTTCCACTATTTTCCTTTCAATTAATGCTCTTCTATGAAATGAGACAAACTCAGATGCGCATTATAATCACCATTCCTTTTGCTATGGGCTCTACAATCATGTTCTTCATATTAGGATATGCGACATTGATGCTTTGGACCTGTAACAAAAGCTTTTTCTTTCCACCATTTTTCTTATAATTAATGTTCCTATAAAATGAGGCAAACTTGGATACTTATAATAATCTCTATTATTTTTATGATTGGGTGCTACAATCATGTTCACCTCAATGGGATACACAATATCGAGGCTTTGATTTGGCTAGAAAAGCTTTTCTTTCCACTATTTTCCTTATAATTAATGTTCATCTATGAATTGAGTTAAACTTGGACACTAATTATAATCTCCATTCTTTTCATTAAGGGTGCTATAATCATGTCCTTCATATTAGGATACACAATATTGACGCTTTGGTTTGGCAAGAAAGGCTTTTCTTTCCACCATTTTCCTTATACTTAAAGTTCACCTATGAATTGAGTCAAACTTAGACACTAATTATAATCTCTATTCTTTTCATTATGGGCACTACAATCATGTCCTCCACATTGGGATTCACGATATTGATGCTTTGGTTTGGCAAGAAAGATTTTTTTTCCCACCAGTTTCCTTATAATTAAAGTTGATTCGTGAAATGAGACAAACTTCGATGCTAACTATAATTTCCATTCTTTTTGTTATGGGCGCTATAATCATGTTCTTAACATTAGCATGCATGATATTGATGTTTTGGATTTGCAAGAAAAGCTTTTTTTTCACCATTTTCCTTATAATTAACGTTCATCAATAAAATAAGTCAAACTTGGATACTCATAATAATCTCCACTATTTTTGTGATTGGGCACTACAGTTAGGTTCTCTTCAATGGGATACCAAATATTGAGGCTTTGATTTGGCAAGAAAAGCTTTTCTTTCCACCATTTTGCTTATAATTAATGTTTATCTGTGAAATGAGTCAAACTTGGATACTCATAATAATCTTCATTCTTTTTGTTATGGGCACTACAATCATGTTCTCCATATTAGGATACACAATATTGATGCTTTGGATTTGCAAAAAAAACTTTTTCTTCCTACCATTTTTCTTATAATTAATGTTCATTTGTGAAATGAGACAAACTTGGATACACTTTATAATCACCATTCTTTTTGTTATAGGCTCTACAAGCATGTTTTCTATATTGGGATACACGATATTGATGCTTTGGATTTGTAAGAAAACCTTTTCTTTCTACCATTGTCCTTATAATTGATGTTGATCCAAGAAATAAAACAAACTTGGATACCCATTATAATCTCCACTCTTATTGTTATGGGCACTACAATCATTTTCCCCACCATAGGATACATGATGTTGATGCTTTGAATTTGCAAGGAAAGCTTTTCTTTGACCATTTTCCTTATAATCAAAGTTCATCCATGAATTGATACAAACCTGGATACTTGTAATAATCTCCACTCTTATTGGTATTAGCACCACAATCATGTTCAACTCATTGGGATATGTGGTATTGATGCTTTGGTTTGGTAAGAATAGCTTTTCTTTCCACCATTTTCCTTATAATTAAAGTTTATTCAAGAAATGAGACAAACTTGGATACTAAATATAATCTCTATTCCTTTCATTATAGGCACTAAAATCATGTTCTGCACCTTGAGATGTACGATATTACTGCTTTGGATTTACAAGAAAAGCTTTTTTTTCACTATTTTCCTTATAATTAATGTTCATCCATGAAATGAATCAAACTTCGATACTCGTTTCTTTTTGTTATGGGCACTACAGTATTGTTCTCCACTTTAGGATACACGATATTGATGCATTGGAATTGCAAGAAAAGGTTTTCTTTCCATCGTTTTCCTTATAATCAAAGCTTGTCTTCCAAATGAGTCAAACTTTGATTCTCATAATAATCTCTATTCTTTTTGTGATTAGGCACTACAATCATGTTCTCCATATTGGGATACATGATATTGATGCTATGGATTTGTAAGAAAAGCTTTTTTTTCCACCATTTCCCCTATAATCAAAGTTCATCTATGAAATGATATAAGCTTGGATACTTATAATAACCTCCATTCTTTTTCTTAGTGGCCTTACAATCATGTTCCCCTCATTAGGATGCACGATATTGACGTTTTGGTTTGGCAAGAAAAGTTTTGTTTTCCACCATTTTCCTTATAATTAAAGTTCATACATTAAATGAGACAAACTTAGATACTAACTATAATCTCTATTCTTTTCATTAAAGGCTGCACAATCATGTTCTCCACATTGGAATACATGATATTAATGCTTTGGATTTGCAAAGAAAGCTTTTCTTTCCACCATTATCTTTATAATTAATGTTAACCCATGAAATGAGTTAAACTTAGATACTCATAACAATCTCCATTCTTTTTGTTTTGGGCACAAAAATCATGTTCTTTTTATTAGGATCCAAGATATTGATGCTTTTGATTTGGAAGAAAAGCTTTTTTTTCACCATTTTCCTTATAATTAATGTTTATTTGTGAAATGAGACAAACTTAGATACTCCTTCTAATCTTTATTCTTTTCATTATGCGCACTACAATCATGCTCCCCACATTAGGATAGACGATATCGATGCTTTGGATTTGTAAACAAAGATTTTCTTTCCACCATTTTCCTTATAATTAATATTCATCTGTCAAGTGAGTCAAACTTGGATACTCATAGTAATCTCCATTCTTTTGTATTATGGGCACTACAATCGTGTTCTCCAATTAGGATACACATATTGATGCTTTGGATTTGCAAGAAAAGCTTTGTTTTCCACCATTTTCCTTGTAATCAGAGTTCATCTATGAAATGAGGCAAAGTTTGAATCTAGTATCTAGCTCTGTTTCTTTTGTGAGTGGGCACTACAACCATGTTCTCCAAGTTGGGATACACAATATTGATGCTTTAGATTTGCAAGAAAAGCTTCTCTTTCCACTATTTCCCTTAAAATTAAAGTTTATCCATGAAATGATACAAACCTGGAATCCTATAATAATCTCCATTTCTTTTGTGATTGGGCACTACAATCATGTTCAGTTCATTGGGATACACGATATTGATGCTTTGGTTTGGCAAGCAAAGCTTTGTTTTTCACCATTTTTCATATAATTAAAGTTCATCCGTGAAATGAGAAAAAATTGGATACTACCTATAATCTCCACTCTTTTCGTTATGGGCTCTATAATCATTTTCTCCACGTTGGGATACACGATATTGATGCTTTGGATTTGCCAGAAAAGCTTTTCTTTCCACCATTTCCCTTATAATTAAAGTTTATCCGTGAAATGAGATAAACTTGGATACTCGTAATAACCACCATTCTTTTTGTTTTCAGGCACTACAATCATGTTCACCTCATTGGGATACACAATATTGATGCTTTGGATTTACAAGGAAAGGTTTTTTTTCCACCATTTTCCTTATAATGAAAGTTCATCTATGAAATAAGACAAACTTGGATACTGATAATAATCTCCATTATTTTTGTGATTGCGCACTATAATCATGTTCATCTCAATCGGATACACGATATTGATGGTTTATTTATCGAGAAAGGGTTTTCCATCCACTATTTTTCTTAGAATCTAAGTTTATCCATCAAATGAGTCAAACTTGGATTCTCTAATAATCTCTATTCCTTTTATGATTGGACACTATGATCATGTAGTCCACATTTGGATGCGTGATATTAACGCTTTAGATTTTCAAGAAAGGCTTTTCTTTCCACCATTTTCTCATAATTATTGTTCATATATGGAATGAGACAAGCTTGGATACTCATTATCATCTCCATTCTTTTCGTTATGGGCACTATAGCAATGTTCTCTACATTATGATAAATGATATTGAGTCTTTGGATTTACAAGAAAAGCTTTTTTTTCCATTATTTTCTTTATAATTAATGTTCATCCATGAAATGAGTCAAACTTTGATACTTGAAATAATTTCCATTCTTTTTGTTATGGGCACTACAATTATATTCTCCACGTTGGTATACATGATATCGATCCTTTGGATTTCCAAGAAAAGCTTTTTTTTCCACCACTTTCCTTATAATTAATGTTAATCCATGAAATGTGACAAAATCGGATACTCATTATAATCTTTATTCTTTTTGTTATGGGCACTACAATCATTTTCTCCATATTGGGATACATGATATTGATGCTTCTGATTTGCGAGAAAAGCTTTTCTTTCCACCATTTTCCTTATAATGAAATTCATTTACAAAATGAGATAAACTTGGATACTTGTAATAATCACCACTCTTTTTGTTAATGGCTGTACAATAATGTTCACTTCATTGGGATACATGATATTGATGCTTTGGTTTGGCAAGAAAGGCTTTTCTTTCCACCATTTTCCTGATAATTAAAGTTCATCCATGAAATAAAAACAAACTTAGATACTCAAAATAATCTTCATTTTTTTGTTATGGGCACTACAATCATGTTCACCTTATTAGGATACACAATATTGATGCTTTGGATTTACAAAAAAAGGTTTTCTTTCCACCATTTTCCTTATAATGAAAGTTCATCTGTGAAATAAGACAAACTTGGATACTAATAATAATCTCCATTATTTTTGTGATTGGGCACTATAATCATGTTCATCTCATTGGGATACACGATATTGATGGTTTAGTTTGGCGAGAAAGGGTTTTCTTTCCACCATTTTTCTTAGAATCTAAGTTTATCCATCAAACTTGGATTCTCTAATAATCTCTATTCTTTTTATGATTGGACACTATGATCATGTAGTCCACATTGGGATGCGTGATATTGACGCTTTAGATTTTCAAGAAAAGCTTTTCTTTACACCATTTCCTTATAATTAATGCTCATATGTGAAATGAGACAAACTTGGATACTCATTATAATCTCCATTCTTTTCGTCATGGGCACTACAATAATGTTCTCTACATTGGGATAGACGATATTGAGTCTTTGGATTTACAAAAAAAGCTTTTCTTTCTACTATTTTCCTTATAATTAATGTTCATCCATGAAATGAGTCAAACTTTGATGCTTAAAATAATCTCCATTCTTTTTGTTATGGGCACTGCGATTATATACTCCACATTGGCATACATGATATCGATGCTTTAGATTTACAAGAAAAACTTTTCTTTCCACTACGTTCCTTATAATTAATGTTAATCCGTGCAATGTGAAAAAATTGGATACTCATTATAATCTTTATTCTTTTTGTTATGGGAATTACAATCATGTTCTCCACATTGAGATACATGATACTGATGCTTCTGATTTGTGAGAAAAGTTTTTCTTTCCACTATTTCCTTTATAAAGAAATTCATTTACAAAATGAGATAAACTTGGATACTTGTAATAATCACCATTCTTTTTGTTAGTGGCTCTGCAATAATGTTCACCTCATTGGGATACACGATATTGATGCTTTGGTTTGGCAAGAAAGGCTTTTTTTTCCACCATTTTCCTTATAATTAATGTTCATCCATGAAATAAAACAAACTTGGATACTCAAAATAATCTTTATTTCTTTGTTATGGGCACTACAATCATGTTCACCTCATTAGGATACACAATATTGATGCTTTGGATTTGCAAGAAAAGCTTTTCTTTTAACCATTTTCCTTACTATCAAAGTTCATCCGTGAACTGAGGCAGACATGGATACTCGTAACAATCTCCATTATTTTTTTGCTTGTGCACTACAATCTTGTTCACCTCATTCGGGTACACGAAATTGATGTTTTGCATTTGCAAGAAAAGCTTTTCATTTGACCATTTTCCTTATAATTATTGTTTATCCATGAAATAAGACAAACTTGGATACTCATTATAATCTCCATTCTTTTTGTTATAGGCACTATAATCATGATCTCCACATTGGGATACATGATATTGATGCCTTGGATTTGCAAGAAAAGCTATTCTTTCCTCTATTTTCCTTATAATTAATATTTGCCCATGAAATCAGTCACACTTTGGTACTTATAATAATCTCACTTCTTTTTATTATAGGCGCTACAATCATGTTCTCCATGTTGGGATACATGATATTGATGCTTTAGACTTGCAAGAAAAGCTACTCTTTCCACCACTTTTTTTATAATTAATGTTCATCCATGAAATGAGATAAACTTGGATACTCATAATAATCTCCAATATTTTTGTGATTGGGCACTATAATCTTGTTCACCTCATTGGGATGCACGATATTGATGCTTTGGATTTGCAAGAAAAGCTTTTCTTATCACTATTTTCCTTATAATTAATGTTCATCCTTGAAATGAAACAAACTTGGATACAAATTATAATCTTCATTCTTATCATTATGGGCATTACAATCATGTTCTCCATATTGGGATACACGATATGTATGCTTTGAATTTGCAAGAAAAGCTTTCTTTCCACCATTTTCCTTATAATTAATGTTCATCTGTGAAATGAGTCAAACTTTTATACTTATAATAATCTTTATTCTTTTCATTATGGGCACTATAATAAATGTTCTCTACATTGGGATAGACGATATTGATTCTTTAGGTTACCAAGAAAAGCTTTTCTTTCTACCATTTTCCTTATAATTAATGTTCATTCATGACATAAGACAAACTTGGGTACTTATTATAATCTCTATTCTTTGTGTTATGAGCACTACAACATGTTCTCCACATTGGGACACATGATACTGATGCTTTGGATTTTCAAGAAAAGCTTTTCTTTCCACCATTTTCCTTATAATTAATATTCATACTTGAAATGAGTTAAACTTGGATACTCGTAATAATCTTTATTCTTTTTGTTATGGGCACCACAATCAAGTTCTTCATTTTAGGATACATGATCTTGATGCTTTGGATTTGCAACAAAAGCTTGTCTTTCCACTATTTTCCTTATAATTATTATTCATTCATGGAATAAGAGAAACTTGGGTACTTATTATAATCTCTATTCTTTTTGTTACGAGCACCATAATCATGGCCTCCGCATTGGGATACACAATATGATGCTTTGGATTTGTAGGAAAAGCTTTTCTTTCCACCATTTTCCTTATAATTAATATTCTCAAACTTTGGTGCTCATAATAATTTTCCTTTTTTTTTTTTTGTTATGGGTGTTACAATCATCTTCTCCATGTTAGGATACATGATATTAATGCTTTGGACTTACAAGAAAAGGTTTTTTTTCCACCATTTTTCTTATAGTTAATGTTCAGCTGTGAAATATGGCAAACTTGGATACAGATAATAATCTCCATTATTTTTGTGATCGAGCACTACAATCATGTTCACCTCATTAGGATACACGATATTGATGCTTTGTTTGGCAACAAAAGCTTTTCTTCCCATCATTTTCCTTATAATTAACGTTCATCTGTGAAATGAGTCAAATTTGATACTAATTATATTCTCCATTCTCTTCGTTATGGGCACTCCAATCATGTTCTCCATGTTGGGGTACACCATATTGATGCTTTTGATTTGCAAGAAAAGTTTTTTTTTTGGCCATTCTTCTTATAATCAAAGTTCATCTGTGAAATGATACAAACTTGGACACTTCTAATGATCTAGGTTCTTATTGTTATTGGGCACCACAATCTTGTTCACCTTATTAGGATGTGATATTGACGCCTTGGTTTGGCAAAAAAAGCTTTTTTTCTATCATTTTCCTTATAATTAAAGTTCATCCAAGAAATGAGACAAATTTGGATACTAAATATAATCTCCATTCTTTTCCTTATGGGCACTACAATCATGCTTTCCACATTGGGATACACAATATTGATGCTTTGGATTTACAAAAAAAGCTTTTCTTTCCACCATTTTCCTTATAATTAATGTTCATCTATGAAATGAATCAAACTTCGAGGCTCATAATAATCTCCATTCTTTTTGTTACGAGCACTTAAATCTTATTCTCCACTTTGGGATACACGATATTGATGCTTTGGAATTGCAAGAAAAGGTTTTCTTTCCACCATTTTCCTTATAATCAAAGCTTGTCCATTAAATGAGTCAAACTTGGATTCTCATGATAATCTTCATTCTTTTTGTGATTGGGCACTACAATCATGTTCTCCACATTGGGATACA
The DNA here is from genome assembly GCA_038382025.1 of Adansonia gregorii. Taxonomy (NCBI): domain Eukaryota; kingdom Viridiplantae; phylum Streptophyta; class Magnoliopsida; order Malvales; family Malvaceae; genus Adansonia; species Adansonia gregorii. Next base: position 128,376 of record JBBYHO010508438.1, on the reverse strand, counting down.
CGATATTGATGCTATGGATTTGCAAGAAAAGCTTTTCTTTCCAGCATTTCCCTTATAATCAAAGTTTATCTATGCAATGATACAAGCTTGGATACTTATAATAATCTCCATTCTTTTTCTTAGTGGCCCTACAATCAAGTTCACCTCATTAGGATACACGATATTGATGCTTTGGTTTGGCAAGAAAAGTTTTGTTTTCCACCATGTTCCTTATAATTAAAGTTCATCCATGAAATGAGACAAACTTGGATACTAATTATAATCTTTATCCTTATCGTTATAGGCACTATAAGCATGTTCTCCACATTGGGATAAACCATATTGATGCTTTGGATTTGCAAGAAAAGATTTTTTTTCCACCATTTTCCTTATAGTTAATGTTCATCTATGAAATGAGTCAAACTTTGGTACTTGTAATAATTTTCCTTCATTTTGTTACGGGCACTACAATCATGTTCTCCACATTGGGATACAGGACATTAATGCTTTGGACTTAAAAGAAAAGCTTTTCTTCCCAACATTTTTCTTATAATTAATGTTCATCCGTGAAATACAAAAAACTTGGTTACTCATAATAATTTCTATTATTTTTGTGATCGGGCACTACGATCATGCTTACTTCATTAGGATAGACGATATTGATGCTTTGTTTGGGAAGAACAGCTTTTCTTTCCATCATTTTCCCTATAATTACTGTTCATCTGTGAAATAAGTCAAACTTGGATACTAATTATATTCTCCATTCTCCTTGTTGTGGGTACTACAATCATGTTCTCCATATTGGGATACACAATATTGATGCTTTAGATTTGTAAGAAAAGTTTTACTTTCCACCATTCTCTTTATAATCAAGGTTCATCCATGAAATGATACAAACTTGGATGCTTGTAATAGTCTATATTTTTATTGTTACTGGGCACCATAATCATGTTCACCTCATTAGGATACATGATATTAACACTTTGGTTTGGCAAGAAAAGCTCTTCTTTCCACCATTTTTCTTATAATTAAAGTTTATCTGAGAAATAAAACAAACTTTGATACTAAATATAATCTCTATTCCTTACATTAAGGGTACTACAGTCATGTTCTTGACATTGGGATACACGATATGATGCTTTAGATTTACAAGAAAAGCTTTTTCTTTCCACCATTTTTCTTATACTTAATGTTCCTTTGTGAAATGAATCACACTTTGATACTCGTAATAATCTACATTCTTTTTGTTATGGGCACTACAATCGGTTCTCCATGTTAGGATACACAATATTGATGCTTTAGAATTGTAAGAAAAGGTTTTAGTTCCACCATTTTCCCTATAATCAAAGATTGTCCATCAAATGAGTTAAACTTGGATTCTCATAATAATCTCCATTCTTTTTGCGATTAGGCACTACAATCATGTTCTCCATATTGGGGGACAAGATATTGATGTTATGGATTTACAAGAAAAGCATTTTTTTCCACCATTTCCCTTATAATGAAAGTTTATCTATGAAACAATGCAAGCTTGGATACTAATAATAATCTCCATTCTTTTTCTTAGTGGCCCTACAATTATGTTTGCCTTTTTAGGACACATGATATTGACGCATTGGTTTGGCAAGAAAAGTTATGTTTTCCATCATTTTCTTCATAATTAAAGTCACTCGTGAAAAGAGACCAACTTGGATACTAACTATAATCTCCATTCTTTTTGTTATGGGCTCCACAATCATGTTCTCCACATTGGGATACAAGATATTGATGCTTTGGATTTGCAAGAAAAGCTTTTCCTTCCACCATTATCCTAATAATTAATGTTCACCCATGAAATAAGTCAAACTTGAATACTTGTAATAATCTCCATATTTTTATTTTGGGCATGACAATCATGTTTTCCACATTGAGATACATGATATGATCCTTTGGATTTGCATGAAAAACTTTTCTTTCCACCATTTTCCTTATAATTGATGCTTATTTGTGAAATAAGACAAACTTGGATACTTATTCCGATCTCTATTATAGGCACTACAATCATGTTCTCTACATTCGGCTACATGATATTGATGCTTTGGATTTGCATGGAAAGCTTTTCTTTCCACCATTTTCTCATAATTAATGTTCATCCGTGAAATGCGTCAAACTTGGATACTTGTAGTAATCTCCATTCTTTTTGTTATGGGCATTATAATCATGTTCTATGCATTAGGATACATGATATTAGTGCTTTTGATTGCAAGAAAAGTTTTCTTTCCACCATTTTACTTATAATTAATGTTCATTCATGAAATGAGACAAACTTGGATCCTTATTATAATCTCAATTACTTTTGTTGTGGGCACTACAATCATGTTCTCCACATTAGGATACACGATATTGATGTTTTAGATTTGCAAGAAAAGCTTTTCTTTCCACCATTTTCTTTATAATTAATATTCATCCATAAAGTGAGTCAAACTTGAATACTCATAATAATCTCCATTCTTTTTGTTATGGGTGTTACAATCATGTTCTCCAATTTCGGATACAGATATTGATGCTTTGGATTTGCAAGAAAAGCATTTCTTTCCACCATTTTCCTTGTAATCAAAGTTTATCCGTGGAATGAGGCAAAGTTTAAATCTAGTAACAAGCGCCATTTCTGTTGTGAGTGGGCACTACAACCATGTTCTCCATATCGAAATACATGATATTGATGCTTTGGACTTGCAAGAAAAACTTTTCTTTCCACTGTTTCCCTTATAATCAAAGTTCATCCATAAAAAGATACAAAATTGGAATTTTGTAATAATCTCTATTTCTTTTATGATTGGGCATTATAACCATGTTCTCCACATTGGCAAACTTGATATTAATGGTTTGGATCAGTAAGAGAAGCTTTTTTTTTCACAATTTTCCTCATAATCAAAGTTCATCCATGAAATGAGACAAACTTTGATCCTCATAATAATCTTTATTTTTTTTTTGTTACTGGGCACTACAATAATGTTAACCTCATTGGGATACATGATATTGATGTTTTGGATTTTCAAGAAAAGCTTTTACTTTCACCTTTTTCCTTATAAATACTGTTCATCTGTGTAATGAATGAAACTTAGATACTCGTAATAATCTCCATTCATTCTGTTATGAGCACGACAATGATGTTCTCTGCATTGGGGTACACGATACTAATGCTTTGGATTTGCAAGAAAAGCTTTTCTTTTCACCATTTTTGTTATAATTAATATTCATCTATGAAATGAGACAAACTTAAATACTGATTATAATCTCTATTCTTTTTGTTATAGGCACAACAATCATGTTCCCCATATTGGGATACACGATATTGATGCTTTGGAATTGTAAAAAAAGCTTTTCTTTCCACCATTTTGCTTATAATTAATATTCCTCCATTAAATGAGTAAAACTTAGACACTTGTAATAATCTCCATTCTTATTGTTATAGGCACTACAATCATGCTCTCCACATTGGGATACACGATATTAATGCTTTGGATTCATAAGGAAAGCTTTTCTTTCCACCATTTTCCTTATAATTAGTGTTCATCTGTGAAATGAGTCAAACTTTGATGCTCGTATTAATCTCCATTATTTTTACATGGGCACTACAATAATGTTCTCCAGATTAAGATACACAATATTGATGCTTTGGATTTGCAAGAAAAGCTTTTCTTTTCTCTATGTTCCTTATAATTAATGTTTATCCATAAAATGAGTCAAACTTTGGTACTCGTAATAATCTCTTTTTTTGTTATAAGAATTGCAATTATTTTCCTCGTATCGCGATACATGATATAGATGCTTTGGATTTGCAAAAAAAGCTTTTTTCCCACCACTTCCCTTATAATCAATGTTCATCCGTGAAATTAGGCAACCTTGGATACTTGTAATAATCTCCATTCTTTTTTTTAGTGACAGTATAACTACGTTCACCTTACTGGGATACACGATATTAATGCTTTGTTTTGGTAAGAAAAGCTTTGCTTTCCATTATTTTCCTTATAATTAAAGTTTATCCATGAAATAAGATAAACTTGGATACTAACTATAATCTCCATTCTTTTCATTATGGGTTCTACAATCATGTTCTCTATATTTGGATACACGATATTGATGTTTTGAATTTGCAAGAAAAGCTTTTCCTTCCATCATTTTCCTTCTAATTAATGTTCACTTGTGAAATGAATCAAAATTGGATACTCATAATAATCTCCATTCTTTTTGGTTTGGGCATGACAATCATGTTTTTCACATTGGGATACACGATATTGATGCTTTAGATTTGTAAGAAAAGCTTTCTTTCCACCATTTTCACTATAATTAATGTTCATCTGTGAAATCAGAAAACCTTAGATACTCATTCTAATCTCTCTTTTTTTGTTATGGGCACTACAATCATGTTCTCCACTTTAGGATACACGATATTGATGCTTTGGATTTGCAATAAAAGCTTTTCTTTCCATCATTTTCCTTAAAATCAATGTTCATTCATGAAATGTGTCAATCTAGGACACTCGTAATAATCTTTATTCCTTTTGTTATGGGCATTACAATATGTTCTTTGCTTTGGGATACACGATATTGATTCTTTGGATTTGCAAGAAAAGTTTTTCTTTCCACCATTTTCCTTATAATTAATGCTTATTCGTGAAATGACACAAAGTTGGATACTTATTAGAATCTCTTTTATTTTTGTGATGGGCACTAAATCATGTTCTCCACATTGGGATACACGATATTGATGCTTTGGATTTGGAAAAAAAGCTTTTTTTCCACCATTTTCCTTATAATTAATATTCATCTATGAAGTGAGCCAAACCTGGATAGTCATAATAATCTCCATTCTTTTTGCTATGGGCACTACAATCATGTTCTCTAATTTTGGATACACGATATTGATGCTTTAGATTTGTAAGAAAAGCTTTTCTTTCCACCATTTTACTTATAATCAAAGTTCCTCTGTGAAATAAGATAAAGTTGGAATCTCGTAATAAGCTCCATTTTTTTATGAGTGGGCACTACAACCATATCCTCCATATTGGGATACATGATACTGGTGCTTTGGATTTGCAAGAAAAGCTTTTCTTGCCACCATTTTCCTTATAATTAAAGTTCTTCCATGAAATGATGTAAACTTGGAATCTCATAACAATCTCCATTTTTTTGTGATTAGGCACTATACCATGTTCTCCACAGTGGTATACGTGATATTGTTGCTTTGGGTTAGCAAGAAAAGTTTTTCTTTCTGCCATTTTTCTCATAATCAAAATTCATCTGTAAAATTAGAAAAACTTGGATACACATAACAATCTCCATTCTTTTTGTTGTTGGGCACTACAATCATGTTTAGCTTATTGGGATACACGATATTGATGCCTTGGATTTGCTAGAAAAGCTTTTCCTTCCACCATTTTCCTTATAATTATTGTTCATCCATGAAATGAGTCAAACTTGGATACTCATAATAATTTCAATTCTTTCTGTTTTGGGCACTATAATGATGTTCTCCGTATTGAGATACGTGATATTGATGCTTGGAATTTGCAAAAAAAAACTTTTCTTTTGGCCATTTTCCTTATAATTAATTTAATCTGTGAAATGAGATAAACTTGGATACTCATTATAATCTCCATTCTTTTAGTTATGGGCACTACAATCATGTTCCCCACATTAGAATACATGATATTGATGCTTTAGAATTTGAATAAAAGCTTTTCTTTGCACTATTTTTCCCATAATTAATGTTCATCCATGAAATGAGTTAAACTTGGATACTCATAATAATTTTCATTCTTTCTATTATGGGCACTAAAATCATGTTCTCCATATTGGGATGCATGATATTAATGGTTTGGATTCACAAGAAAAGCTTTTCTTCCCACCATTTTTCTTGTAATTAATGTTCATCCATGAAATTGGTTAAACTTGGATACTCATAATAATCTCTATTCTTTTTGTTATGGGCACTACATTCATGTTCTCCACATTAGGATACCTAATATTGATGCTTTGGATTTGCAAGGAAAGCTTTTATTTCTTTTATTTTCCTTATAATTAATGTTTATTCGTGAAATGAGTCAAACTTTGATACTCGTAATGATCTCTTTTCTTTTCGTTATGTACATTATCATGTTCTCTATATTAGGATACACAATATTGATGCTTTGGAATTGCAATAAAAGTTTTTCTTTACACCATTTTTCTTGTAAATGTTCATCTGTGGAATTAGTCAAACTTGGATACTTGTAATAATCTCCATTCTTTTCGTTATGGGCATTATCATGTTCTCCATATTAGGATACACGATATTGATGCTTTGGATTTGCAAGAAAAACTTTTTTCCACCACTTTTCCTATAATTAATGTTCATCCGTAAAATGAGTCAAACATGGATACTTGTAATAATCTTTATTTTTTCCATTATGGTCACTACAATCTTGTTTTCTGCATTGGGATACACGATATTGATGCTTTGGATTTACATGAAAAGCTTTTCTTTTAACCATTTTCCTTGTAATTAGTGTTCATCCATGAAATGAGACAAACTTGGATACTCATTATGATCTCTATTCTTTTTGTTATGGGCACTACAATCTTGTTCTCCATATTAGGATACACAATATTGATGCTTTGGATTTTAAAAAAGGGTTTTCTTTCCATCATTTTCCTTATAATTAATATTTATCCATGAAATAAGTTAAACTTGACTACTCGTAATAATCTCCATTCTTTTCCTTATGGGCACTACAGTCATGTTTTCTAAATTGGGATACACAATATTGATGCTTTGGATTTGCAAGAAAAGCTTTTTTTTCTACCATTTTTTTTATAATCAAAATTCATCCATGAAATGAGATAAACTTGGAATCTCATAATGACATCCATTTTTTTTTGTAATTGGGCATTGCAACCATGTTCTTCGCATTGGGATACACGATATTGATGCTTTGGATTCATAAGAAACCCACCATTTCCCTTATAATTAAAGTTTATCCATGAAATGATTTGAACTTGGAATTTTGTAGTGTTGCAACGTACCCAGGGGTAGATCTTGCAAATCTATGGGAGCGTGTGACTTAAAATATTTTTTTGACTTGTAAATGTCTTCTTAATAAAGATTTTTCCTTTGTGACATGATAAGAAAGAGAAAGTATGAATTATTAACTCGTGATACAGTGAAGGGGACCATAAGATGAATCGTTCATCTTATTAGTGTAGGATGACCATCTCGAATTGGCTAATGCTTGGAGTCGCCATCGATCATTTTGGGCTAGGCATGATTGAATGCCTATTGAAACCTATGTCTTGACTTACAAAACTCGAAACATCGATTATGTGGTTTACATTGGACAAAGATTTGCCATTTGGGCTCGAGAGTTGGTTACACATGATAAGGCACGAACTTCTTTGAGATGCTCGAAATTGGTACCTGACTAGTTATTTCTTATCTCAATTTTGATTCTTTTGATCTTAACTCATCACTATTTCGATATTACCCTCTTTTAATGAATGAATTTTTTAAAAATACAAATCTAGATTTTGATGAAAAGATTTAATCTTATACACGCCCCAGAGAGATTGGGAATATAGAGATTTTCAATAAAAGACCTTTGGATTTTACTTTGAAAACTGGAGTATTACACTTTGGGCACTAGAGAGATACCCAAACAAAATATTGGCTTTAGGTTTACTTAAAATGTTTTAAAAAGAAACATGCCACTAACTCGTGGGCTTTGAAAAGGTGCCACTGACTTATGGGCTATGAAAAGGGTGCCACGAACTTGTAGGCTTGATATGGGTATGATTGGCATCTGATTATTACGAGACAAGTTTGTTACTACCAGAGCATGTAGCCTTAAGAAGGTTTCTTCTTAGGTGCCTGCTGAACAATGCTTGGTTTATGAGGCTTAGAGTATTTACTAGGGAATCCTTGAAGGTTTTTTGAACCTAGCTTGAAGTAACATTGCAAAAATCATGTTGTGTGATGGTAATGTGAATGCATGATGTGGAATGCTATCATGATTGCATGATGTGAAGTCTAATATAGGAGATAGGCATAGTTTTTCTCATATGTCATTCAGACTCTCATAGGAATCATGATTTGTCTTTGTTGCAACTATGGACGGGAATTTTCCTAATCGCGCTGGGGATTATAGGTTGTCTCAGCTCCAATAGGGATATGACAAAATTTTTATTCCCAAGAATTTGGATTATTGCATTTCTCGATTTTGAAGGCTTAATCATTTTCCTGACAATTGGAATGCATTGTTAACAATTTGGAACTATTTGACTAATTAGGTTGATATCTCTGGTTTCGATAGGATTCTGATAGAATGTATGGGTCAATTTTTGGTTAGCTTCAAATGGTTTTCTTGAGATATGGCTTGTGAATCAAAGAAATAGTTTGGTGAATAGTCATGCCGAGTGCGTGTTTGGACACAAAAAGTGTATGATATTGATGATTAGGGCATAAGCAGAGTTCCCTATGTTTTGTTTTCCTTTCGATGTAATATCTAGATATCTTGATGCATATTTTAGTTGATTACCAAGCATTATCAATTAAATGATGTGTCCAATGCGAATTGTACAAGGGTTAAAAGAAATAAGGTAATATTCATTCATGACAACAAAGAGATACAACTTGGTATACTATTTGACAAATACGTGATTCAGTGGCAAGAAGTATGACCTTTTGTGCAAAAAATACCGTTGATGATCATGACATGAATGTCCTTTAGGTGCTTTCTAGGATTTTTCTTGAACAGTGAATATGACTAGTATGAGCTGATCTTCAAAATGTCGTTAGGATTGCTTTGCTTTGTTCTATAAGTGATCTTGGTCTATGCCCCATCAAAATTGATCTTATCAAGTCACCTTGCGGGTTTTGAATTGTAGTTAGGTTGGTTGCCCAGGTGCCCTTTTAAGATTTTCATCTGGACCCATTTTTTTGTTTTTTTCTCTTTTTTTGTTGCTTTTGTTTTTGTTTTTTCTTCATTTTCTTTAAAGATGCCTTTTGAGGTTTTCACCCTCTACATATGATATTTCTTGACAAAATTTAAGTTGACTGGGCCCCTTCGGAGAAAGCTTGCTTTGTGATATATAGTTCTTCCAATTAATGGTCCACTTACTCCATGTATCTTTATGATTTAAGAGGATCTTCTTCAATATAAATTCACCTAGGTGGAATTGTCATAGGTGCATCGTTTTGTCGTGGGCCCATATCATGCATTTTTGATATATTTAACCATGGTAGATGGCTTTCATGCATTTTTCTTCAATGAGGTTAAGTTGCTCATCTCTATTCTTGACCAATTCAACTTTTCTAAGTTTGGTTTTCCATCAAGATCTGAGAGAAGGGATCTTAATTTTGATAGGCAATATAGCTTCCATCCTATGACAAGAGAGAATAGGGCAGCATTCGTGGAAGTATGAACTAAGGTCCAATAGGCATGAAATGCAAAAGATAGCTTCTCTTACCAGTCTTTGTAATTCTTGACTACTTTTTTAACTATTCTTTTGATGTTTTTGTTGGCTGCCTTAACACACCATTTATCTTTAGACGATAAAAGATAGAATTGTGATGCTGGATCTTGAACTGAAAATAAATCGCTTGAATCATTTTATTATTTAACTTGCTTACGTTGTCTGTGATAATGTGGTTTGGAAGGCCATATCTGCAGATGATGTCCTGTTTGACAAACTTATAGATGATCAATCTAGTGACATTAGTATACGAGGTAGCCACTACCCATTTGGCGAAATAGTTGATTGCTACCAAGATAAAGTAGTACCTATTGGAAGCTTTAAGGGTGATCGACCAGACACATCCATACCCCATAAAAAAAAGGGCATAGGGCCATCATGACGTGAAATGGCATTAGAAGGGCATTCATCTTGTTTGCATAGATTTGACACTTATGGCATTTTCAAGTATAATTGATGCAGTCTTTCTCAAGGGTCAACTAGTAATAACCCACTCTCATGATTTGCTTAGCCATCCAATGTCCATTAGCATGTGTGCTGTAAATCCTTTCATAAACTTTTTTTAGGATCCTTTTAGCTTCAGGAGTGTCGACGTATCTGAGAATACTTGATCGTGACTATTTTTTTATAAGATTTTTCCATCAAGAATAAATTCCACAGCCAACCTTTTGATAATCCTTTTATCAATCTTAGTTGCAAGTTTAGGATATTGCTAATCCTTGATGTAACGAAGGATGTCATAGTACCACAGTAGGCCATCCTTCTCTTTTTGATGTTATGATAATAAATCAAAGTTGTATAGATGCTCATCTAGATGGAAGCAATGTTTGATTCTTAGTTGACCTTAAACATGTATGACAAAATAGCCAAAGCATTGGCAATTTGGTCTCTTTTTGAGGTAAGTGTCAAAAATTGATATTATCAAATTCTTTCTTGAGTTCTGCTATCAATTTCCCATACGCATCAACTTTGGCATCACAAGTTTACCATTCATTTTTAATTGGTAGATGACTAAGACCAAATTATCGAACACCTATAATGTCTTGACATTCCTCTCAATGGTTGCTTGAAGCCCTCTGAAACAAGCTTCATATTCTAAGATATTATTTATGCAGTAAAAATTTAGCCTTGCTGAATAGGCAATGACTCCCATCGAGTGACATCAATATTGCCCTAATAGAGCATTTGATGCTTTATCAAAGTACATCTTCCAGGATTAATCTTGGTTAGAGGTGTCTTTGTCTTAAAAAATGCATATTAGATCTTTATCTGGGTAGTCAAAATTTAAGGGTTCATAATCATCTGCTACTTGAATTACCAAAAAGTCAGCTATCGCATTACCCTTGATGGCATTTTGGCTGACATAGGCAATGTCGTATTCAGAAAGTAAGACTTACCATCTAGTTAGCCTTCTTGACAGTGTAGAGGCTTCGCATATATACTTGATAGGATCAAGCCCTGTAATCAACCATGTGGTGTGATACAAGATATATTGCCTAAGTCTCTTAGCTATCCACACTAAAGCATAACACAACTTCTCGATTGCAGAGAAGTTGCACTCATATTTTGTGAACTTTTTACTTAAGTAGTAGATTGCTTAATCCCTCTTCCTAACTCATCATCTTGCCTTAATATACAACCCATAGATTTGTTAAAGATTGCCAAGTAAAAGATTAAATGTTGACTAGGCACCGATAGTACCAGCATTAGTGGGCTTGATAGATAATGTTTGACTTTATCAAAGGCTTCTTGACATGCTTGATTCCACTCTGCTAGATTTTTCTTGCAAAAAAGCTGAAAGATGGGGTTGCATTTGTCACTAAGCTAGGGTATAAATCTAAAAATGTAGTTTAATCTCACTAAAAACCTTCTCACTTTCTTTTGGGTTTGAAGTGGTGGCATATCTTGAATGGCTTTGACTTTTTCTAGGTGAACTTTAATCTTTTTTTTGCTGACTATAATGCCTAAGTGACTCAGAAGATACATTTAGTAGGATTCAAAATGAGTTGAAATTTTTGTAATCGTTCAAATAGTTTTGAAAGGTCTATAACATGCACATCCTCTTTTATTGACTTGGAAATCATGTTGTCAACATAGACTTTAATTTCTTTGTGTATCATGTCATGGAATAGGGCTATGATGGCTCGTTGATGTGTTGTCCTGACATTTTTAAGTCTAAAGGGCATGACATTATAGCAAAATGTCCCTTACATGGTTACAAAAGTTATTTTCTCCATGTCTTTCAGCCTCATCTTAATCTGGTTGTAGCCCAAAAATCCATCCATGAAGGAGAAAAGAGAATTCTTGGCCGTGTTATCTACTAAAGTGCCAATATGGGGTAGCGGGATGTTATTCTTAAGACTAGTTTGATTCAGAATTTGATAATCAATGCACATTCATACTTTGTCATTTTTAAGGGACTGCACTATATTGGTTAACCATTCTAGATATTTAGCTACTTCGATAAACCCGTATCAAACTACTTTTTAACCTTTTCTCTAATTTTAAGGAGCATTTTTCACTTCATCCTTTTTAACTTTTATTGAATTAGTTTGCATCTAGGCTTGATAGGAAGCTTGTGGACCACTATATTGACATCTCATCCTAGCATGTCTTAATATGACCAAGCGAATATATCCTAATATTCCTAGAGTAGGTCTATTAGCTTGGTCCTAGTCATCAATTTTATTGAGGTTTCAATTTTAGCCTCCTTTCGATCCTTTTGAGTACCTAGATTTGTAACTTTTTTTAGGTCTTCATAGGGCTTAATCTGTTTCTCTTTTTGCTTAACTAATCTTAAGAAGTTTGGTGGTACAAAGCTCTCTTTGAAATCTTTTTTGGGATCAACTTTACTAGTGCAAATTGACTATTTGAAATCAATCTTCAGCAACCCAGTAGACACATCCATATCACTATTGTCAAAACAACTAAAAGGGTGAATAAATAAACATTGCAAAAGGAACACACATAGCTAAATGATTCGGATAAAAATGGAGGCAAAAAAGTAAAATAGATAAAAAGATTAAAAAGTGATATAGGCACATAATATGGAATAATATATGCAAAAGTCATTTCATTGATAATGTTTAACAAAAGTATCCATTACATAGGATAGCTGCCTACCTTTAGGCAAGGGTAGGTAGATTTTTCTTTCTTGACATTACATGAAAGGGACAGGAAAAGTGCAAGGGCTTCTGTTATAACCCGGTCATCAAAATCAGGTATTAGTGGAAGGACATAAATTTTATGTCTTGGTATCTTAGAGACAGAGGTTGTGAAATGCCCTGTTTATATGACCAAGACATCTTTAGCCTTTTGCTTTTCTAATCAATTTAAATCGGTTCATCCTTCATAACAGAATATCTCATGGAGAGACTAGAAAATTATTGGCTTTCCCTCTCTTGACCTAATGATCATGTCATCTCTTAGTTGCAAATCCTCCTTTCTTGTCATCTTTTTGACTGCACCTTAGCCTTGAATCCGAAGCCTTTTTTGTTGACTTGAGTGGTGACTTGCAAAGCTTGGGCCATCTCTTGCAGATTCTTGCCAAGCCCTTTTCCAATACGTGAACCTTTGCTGATAGTCATTTTTAAACTCGAGTGAGTACTCTTTAATAAGTGGGGTTTAACTATTGGTAATCTTTCTCTCATAAATGTTGCATTAAAGAACTCGAAGGATTGGAATGATTAATTCAGTGCATCTTTATTAGGCTTTATGTAGATATTTTCAGTGAAACCAATGGCGATCATTTCTTCTTGAGCCCCGATGTTGACTACTTTATCATCTATCATAAATTTAAGTTTCTAATGGAGAGAAGATAGGACGGTCCTAAAGGAATGTATCCATGGCCTTCCTATTAAGCAGTTATAAGATGGATTAATATCCGTAACTTGAAAGTCAACTTAATATGTACATGGGCCTATTTGAAGTTGGATTGTGATATTTCCAATTACTCCGCATCATGTTCCATCAAAAGTTTGGACTATGTTATGGCTACTCTTGATGTTAGACTGATCGACAAGGAGTTTGCTTAATGTAGTCATGGGCATAACATTAAGGGTCGACCCATTGTCTATGAATACTTTAGGCAAAATGTATCCCTTACAATAGGTAGTGATATGTAGAGCTTTATAACTGCCCCTGCCTCTAAGTGGGATCTCATCATGGATGAAGGAGATTAATTATCGATCATGATGTTGCTCACTAGCCGATTCAATTTGTCCACGAAGATGTTTGGTGGCACATGTGCTTCTTTTAACACCTTCAGTAATGCATTTTGGTGAACCTATAAATTAAGAGGTAGAAATAACACAAAAATCTTTGAGGGTTGTTTGCTTAACTAGTCTACACAGTATTCATTTTGCTTGAGAAACTCTATGGCTTTTCTTTCACTCACTGTTTGCTTGACTTTCTTAGGCTTAAAATTTTTTCCTTAGGCCTAAGTGGTATTGGTGCTTGGAGATGCATCAACCTTCTATTTTCCTTGAGTTAGGGGAGTGTAACACCTACTGCTATGGGTTAGGTGATTAACTTCTGACAATTCCATCACAGTAGTTGTAGGAGTTAGTTCATTAATCATCACTACCTGATTCTTGCACTTCCATAGGATAAATTTATTGCTCTTATACAAGAATGGTTTAGGTACCTTGATAGCTAACTTTGGTGTAGTTTTAAAAAATTAACCTCAGGATTTAACTTGTCATCTAGAATAAGAAGTCAGTTTCTCCCATAAGATTGCTGCATGGTTTCATCTCCTATCATGTTGATAGATTCAGTATTAAATGTGGTTTCTTGATAAAGTACTATATGGCCTTCATTCATCATTCTTTGAACCATGGACCTAAACTCCTTGCATGTTTATAGGGTATAACCTACAACTATGCAAAAGTTACATAAGTTGTCATGATTATTTTTTAATTTTTCTTTTACGTTGAGCAATCTGACTTGAATGAATGCCAATTAAACTAAGAACATTGGCATCCTTACATCATTATGCTTGTCTTGACTTCATATTTTTTCTTAATGCTGATCTTGTTTGCAGCTAGCCTAGTGTGGTTTGGTAAAGGATTGATGGCAACATTTGGTCCCTGGTTTGTCCTGAACTGCAAGACATTTGAGTTAATTAGATTTGCATATTTCGTTTGAAAGATATATAGTTCTCGATGTTATGCTCTGTTACCCCAACATGGTATTCACAATGGGCATTAGGGTTGTACCATTATAGGTATGGTGGCTTCTTTTTTGGGACATAGATTGGGCCACTAAATGATTTTAGAGCAAGGTTTGGTAGAGTTCCTTATAAGTTATAAAGATATGATCAAAATGTTATCTTTGTTGATTTACACCTTGATTGCCAGGTGTATTATTAGTTGTTCGATTGGTACTTTAGTGAACTTGCGAAGGGTAACTTTGTGTTGGGTTAGATGTGATTGCAATGGATAGGTTGTAGGTTAATTGGCTGAGGGGGTATTATGATACGACAAGAGTGCAGCACACTTTGGTAATGAGGGACGACTGCTTGACATTGTCTTGGCTGAGATGAGCCAGCATAATTTATGGCATTGGCCTCTTATTCTTTCTTCTTCCTAGTAATGGGCTTCTTATGATCTAGCTATGTCCTTGACAGATATTTTACCACTTTTAATGGCAATATCTATCATTTCTTGAGAGAAAACTAAGTCTGTGAATTTTTTGGTGGCATTCCCTATGAGCTTTTCATAATAAAGTGCACATAAAGTGTAAATGAAAGTAACTATCATCTCTTTTTCTTATAAGGGGAGGCTGGACTAGGACTGCTTTTTCTCTCCACCTTTAGGCATATTAATTAAAACTTTTAGTGGATCTCTTCTTGAAATTCATCAGGGAAAATCGATCTTGCACCCGATCTGACACATGCTGGTATTGATTTAAAAGGGCCTTAGCCAAGTAGACCCATGATTGGATTTTCACATTATCTAGCTCGATATATCATTAAGCTACTGCCCCAGTGAGGCTATGCTAAAAGCGATGGATGAGAAGCTTTTCATCCTTCTTGTACCCAACCATCTTTTGTGGGTATATTCAAACATGGATAGAAGGGCCAGTGGTTTTATTAAACTTTTAAAACACTAAAACTTTAAACTTTACTGGAATGGCAAGGTTGGACACTAAAGACAACGACGTGCATCAAGAACTTTGAACTTGTCACTCTACTCGATAACTTGGAGGTATTTTTCCAATAGCTAGAATTTGTTCACTCATTCTACAGTTCTGGTGGACTTTTAACCTTTTGTTTTTTTTTTGGTTCCTCATGGTTAAGGGTTATCAGATCTGTCGATGAGACTCTTGCATTCACCCTTTGAGTATCAGGAATGAATTGACCTACTGCAATGAGATTTAGGTAGATGACTGGCGAAGCTTGAGTAGCAGGTGTAGGAGCAGGTCATTGTTCTTGTCTAGTTTCCCCTTAGGCAAGCTCTGGATTATTGGCAAGGGGACTTTCAACATTAGGAGGATCATTTCTTATTTTAACAGTGCTAGCTTGCCCTTTTTCTTTCATAAAGGTGGTCATTAGTACCATAAGTTTTGCAATTTGATCTTGCATTTTGTATTACTGACGAAGCATCTGGTCTTGTGATTTCTTAACCACTAGCTCTAGTCGCTCAATAAGAGCTTCATGATCAATCTCCATGATTTGCTTACGATGTCATGTGTTGTAGTGGTCCGTGATGTAAGGTTCCATAGTCCTGATTGATCTCAAAATCCCTTGCACTTTTATGGCCTAATTCCCATATTATATAGTTATTTAGAAATGTATTTATTGATGAGCATTTATGATGCAATAACGAGTTAAGATAATGAATGATTGATACACGTGTAATGAAAATGGTGAAATTAAGTGTGCATATGAATTAGAGACAATTGATTCTTAGAACAGCTTCATCAATAACATCATTCATAAAGTCAAGAAGGGTTTATCTTTTATGGCATGATTAATTTGAAAGTATCTAATGTGATTACATTGTGTAATCACATGATCAAGAAAACGTAAAAATTATTGCTCATGATCTTTAATAGGTACAATGTCTCACCTTATAGATCGAGCTACTTTAATCAAGTCGTCCGCCTCTTGTTGAGCCATCCAAACTTTTTCAATGAAGTGTTGATGCTGCATTTGGTAACTCAGATGTCCTTGGCCGATTATTACTTACCACTCTAATTCACATTCCTTGGAAGCCCTTATTAGTCCATTGATATGACCTTGATGAACTTTGAGAGACTATTCTAACGCTTGGATTCTGTGAATGAGGGCTTCATTTTCAACCCTAGTAGCTCTCGCATCTCACATTCAGGCCTTGAGTCTTTGATTCCTTTATTGGTAGGTAAAAGTAAGAGCACGTACCCTTGTGAAATTTTTTTTACTGGCTCTTACTTCCCCTTTTTCTTGATTCAGCTCATGATTGAGAGTGGCAACTTTTGCTTCCCATTTAATTGATGTCTTGCCAAAACATCAAGATTTGTTAACTTTTTAGAGTGTCAAATAATCCTGTTTAGGCTTTTGAGGTCATCTTTGAAGCGATCCCTTTCCTTAACGTCTCAATCCATTTCACCTCTCCTAAGATAGATATCCATCTCTAACTGGCCTTTTTCCTCTTTAAGTCAAGAGATTTCTATGGCAAAGGTTGTATTTTCTTGCTCGAACTCCTTTCTAAGTAGCTCGATCTCAGAAGGCGGTTCTTCTATTCAAATTTGCAGTATTCCAAAGTTGGATGGTGGAAATGGATCATTGATATCGTGGAGTCTCCATTCTTCATATCCAGGCATAGGGGGCTTCCTCTCCAATATCTTTCCCTACAATGGACCTTCTTTCAGGCTTCAAAAGGTAACTAGACTTTTGCTTTATAATTAGGCTTTCCATACTCAAAATCCTAACATCCTAAGTCTTCAAAGAATGGGATAAATTGCTGGTACTAGAACTGACACAATACCAATAGAGGAGCATAACTGGTATTTCCCCATCCTAAGAGCAATACACAAGTGTAGTCTCCATATCTGTCTACACAATCTACTGAGGGAACACCTATGGGGCTCTCCACATGATTTCTCCCCCCTTAACGTTTTATAATTCCTTGACCTAATGATTTTCTGTCTTATCTATACTCTAGAAAGAGGACTGAACTTGAAGAAGAAATTTTGCCTAGTTCTTTCCTCTTTAACATAAAGATGACCTAGGAGCCATATTTGGAGCAATAAGGCACACCTAATATAACTTCCTATTCTCATTCTTTCATAAAAACTGAGGGCGCAGATGATTTAGGCAAAGATGGTGGAAGTAGGGTTGATGTCGCAACATAGGCGAGAAAAGAAATTTATGACTGCCACTTCTATATAACCTAAAGTCTTTGGGAATATCATGAGCCCATTGATGCATTCGCTACTCCCTTTTACTTTGACATGACTGTTAACCCATGCTTTTATGGCTCCAAGATATGCCTCAACCTTTTCTTGAAAGGAGGAGCGATAATGCGTAACAGTAAATCTAGTTAGACTTACCCTTTTCTATGTTGAATAAAGCTGTGTTTTCATTAATGGTAGGGGCTAACTCTTATTGATTAAAGGTGAAACATCAGTAGGCCAGATTCTGAAACTATACAACAAGCCATCATCTGATTGAACTCAAAGTAAGAAAGCTATATCCCTATACCTTTTAGTAAAGGCTTTTATCCTAACTATCCTAAATCTGTATCAATTCCTAACAATCATTCTAACAGAAATCGATCTTAACCACTTCATGCATTTTTTAGATGCAGTAGGGCTTTAGGTTGTCCTCATCTTCACATTAGTGACTTTTTGACCATGTTCTGACATTTTCAAAAGACTCAATAATAGAGATACGTTATTGCTTGATAAATGATGCCCCTTGCTAAACACTGAACCAAAACAATTGTCCCAAAATAATGATAGTCATGATAGTTATGATGAGATGATGCCTGCACCAAAACATAAACAACAGGAAAATAAGTTAGTGGAACATGTAGGAGACAAATGTAAGGAAATAAAGAATTTAAGAACATCAGAAAAAAATTCAAAACATGGTTCAACCGAGGTGGTGAGAAGAGAAACGGTTTGCCCTTTATGAGGTGATGCAACATCTTATTTTGATGAAAAAATAATCGACCAGTAGTGATATTCATTTATCACCACTAGTGCGAATGCACGTTAAGCCATGACTCAAACAACATAAACATTGAGAATGATAGTTTTTGCTTACCCTTACTTATTTAGACAATGATTAGCCATCATTTGGGCGACACGATGGCGTGCCTTGATAAATGATAAAAATGCAGATATCGATGACAATTACATACTCATTGTCACTATATAATTATAGTAATTAAGAGTAAAGGCTAGGAATGTTTCCCTGAGTGACCTTACATTTTAGGGATTCTAGTAGTGTTCTGGTATGGTTTGACATGGTTTAGCTCAAAGGGCTCACTATATGAGGTTAAGATTAATGCCTAAATAGGAGTCCAAATCACTTTTCCATCCGATAAAGATAGCCGAGGCACCTGATCCTAGGGCCATCACGAGTTTGGCTAAAAGGATTTAATCCAATAGATGTATTTCCCTATGCAAATGCGAAAGGTTACTCATGGTAGACATAGGTAATTTACATCCAGGAATTTATTGCCATGCCTATGCAAAGGGTTACTCATGAAGGCAGATAGCTCACTTCCTCCTAATGATTGGGTTATAACCATGCCATGAGTTTGGTAGGACTCTAATGCTCGTGAAAGTGTGTAGTGTGTGATGGTGCAATGATCAAACCGTTTTGCTTACTTCCCTATTACCATTTTTATTAAATTAATGATTATTCAAAAATAAAATAGTCCTGACAATCATGCCAAATAAAAGATTAGTTGACAAAACGAAAAAAAGGGTCATATTTAAATAATGACCAAAGATCAAAGGAACCAGGAACCCATTAAAACATGACTAGTTATTGGCCTAACTCTCATACTATCCCTAATGGAGTCGCCAAGCTGTCGCAATATGCCATGGGGTGGATCCTCACAGATCTATAGGTGCATACAACTTAAAATTTTTTTTAACTTGGAAATGTCTTTTTTGACTGAAACTTATCCTTTATGACGTAATAAGAATAAAACATACAGATTCTCGACTTGTGATACAGTGAAGAGGACCATAAGACAAATCATTCATCTTATTGGTCTCGGATGACCATCATGAAATGGCCAACGTTTAGAGTTGCCATCGATCATTTTCGGTTAGGCATGACCAGATGCTTATTAAAAACTATATCTTAAGTCATGAAACTTGAAACATCAATTCCATGGTCAAAGTAGTACAAAGATTCACCATTTGGGTTTAGGAGTTGGTTACGCACAATGAGACACAAACCTCTTCATGATGCCCAAAATTGGTGCCTTACTAGTTATGCCTTATCTTAGTTATGATTCTTTCAATCTTAACTCATCACTATCTCGATATAACCCCATTTTAATGCATGAATTTTATAACAACAAAAACCCAAGTTTTAATAAAAAGATATAATCTCATATATGCCATAGAGAAAAGGGGAATATAGAGATTTTTAATAAAAATGACTTGTGGATTTTACTTTGAAAAATGGAATAATCCACTTTGGGCACTAGAGAGATACCCACTCAGAATATTACCTATAGTTTTACTTGAAATGTTTTGAAAACATTCATGTAAATAACCATCGTGAAGAAATCACGTTAGTACAGCAATGAATGAAGTAACATAACATAGACCATTCAATGTAATGATAAAGGGAAGAGATGGACTGTTAGATTTATCTCATAATTGGCATCGATTATCTTGGAATAACCGAATCAATAATTTTCAAGGTGTGTCTATGTCCCTTGATTAAACAATATTTAAAAAAAAATAGGTTTGACTCTTGGCACATTCATGAAGGTCCGTGAAAGAGAAAAATTTAATTATAGTTGAAAGATAGGGTTCGAGTATCCCCTCGAAAAGAGAGGATTAGAGTGTCCCTGTAGATAATGAATAATTTTGACAAAGAAGGATTTTTAAATCTTGACAATTTTGGAAAGTGGGGTTAGAGTATCCCTAAAAGTGACATTATTTGACACTCTTTAAAGAAGTCGAGTTAGAAAACTTAAGTTGATAATACTTTGTGATTTAGGAAATGTGTGAGTGTTTTGACGATTTTTAGCAAAAAAAATTATTATAAATGAAGATGGTAAAGATATAAAAAATATATATATTCATGCTTTAATACAAGCTTGTGGGAGGTCAAAGCATGTTTGCAAGTTTGATCGGGGTGATAGGAAGACATTCGAACATCTCAAGATGAAATTTGAGAAAACAACTTAACTTTGACCATGACTGAGAATAGGGGACAACATCTCGTGAGCCACTTTCCAAATTTATTCTGGATTGGTTTAAAGGCTTTAGAGGATGGACAAGATACCATCAGAAAAAATAACTTGATGATGGTCAATCTAAAAATATTCCTAATATCCTAAAAAATCACTTTTCAAGGAAATAAATTTTCAAATTAGGGTCAATTATGCTACTAATAGAGCATGTAAGAAAAAAGGGTGTGTTAGAATTCCAAAAATCATTTCGGGCTCGTTTGGTATCAAAAAATTGCAAATAATAGCTTTCCAAAAATGGAATTTTATGAACTTTTTAGGAAAATGTTGGATGGATTTGGAAAAATCGTTTAATGGGCCTAAAGGGCCCAACTAGAATGCACTTTGTTAAATCTAGGGATTCTAGATAGTCTAGGTTTGAAAAATCATAACTCTTTCATCTGAACTGATCCAAGGGTGAACAAGACCTCGTTTTAAAGATATTTTGACACATTCAAAGAAAAATATTATAAAATTCACAAAAAATTGTTTGGGATTTTAAAGTTTTTGTTCAATTTGTAACAGTGATGCTACCAACAAAGAATAAAGCAAAGCAAAGGATATTTCTTATTTTCTCTATGTTTACAGGTCCAAACTTGAGTCATCAACTTTTGAACGCCCATGACTAAAGGGAAAGAATGGCATATGCATCATGAACTTATTTGCATAGCCTTGGAGTAATGTGGGATAATGAAATAACCAATTGATCATGCCACTCAAGGTTTTCACTCAAAAACAAGGCATAAATATTTAGGGAATAAATGCAAGGCCATTTTCATTGGAAAATCAAAAGTTTTAAGCTCATTTATTTAGAATTATGGATCTAGAAAACTTTATCTTCCCTAAGATTTTTAGTTAACTTTAAGGAAAATTCTAAGTTCATGCTAGTCCTCATTGGTTAAAGTTAGCATGTTTGGCTTAAGAAGGTTTGAAAATCAATTTTTTTTACAGCCATCAAACATGCACTTTGACAAAGGGAAGACAACAAACAAACAAACAAAAGGATAGCACATAACATGAATAGGGATGCTAACTTTACCAATGGTCTAGACAAAGAAAGTGTTATGCATTTTGACAAGAAAATGTTGTGGATGCTGAAAATGACATTAATTCATGGCAAGATGCAAGCTAATGTATAAATATGCTTAGAACATGTTAGGCTAAGGATTCATACATGGATTAATCATAACAAGATGCATGGATATGCCATAAAATGCATGAACAAGAGCTATCAAAATAATAAGGATGAAATGAGGCATATTGCACATTAAAGCGGCATTAAGGCATCCAAATCCTAAACGACCACAACCAAAAGCCACAATAAGGCATGCAAACCCTAAAAGGGTGATGCAGACATAGAGAGCTCACTAAAATGATGAAGATGCTGAAAAACAAAAAATAGAAGTGATAAATTAAGAAGTTATACCAACAAAACTTCAATTTTTGGCCAAATAGTTAGAGCAGCAAGGATGGCTTGAATTTCCCTATTTTCCTTCTTGTTAATAAGGAAGAAAAAATAGAAATAATGAGGTTTTGGTTTTGGTAAGGATAAGGGTGATTTTTAGAATGTGTAATGGTTGAAAGTGAGTGTTTTAAGGCTATTTTTGGGTACTAGGTGAAAAGCCACAAGGTTTGGTTTTCCTGATGTATGAATGCATTTTGGAAGCTAAAAAAGAGCTCGAATCTCTCAAAATCTCTGCTAAGATATAAGTGGTCTATTTATGCTAGCATTTTAAAGCCAAATTAGAGGTGTTTTTGGTCATTTCTCAATGGGGAAAAGTAATGTCAGCTTGATGGCTATAGAGTGGCTATAGGGAGCAACTTACTACCAATGTGATGGACATAAGGCAGCTAGTTTAAATGCTAAAATGATTTTCCAGCAAATAAGGTGGTTGGTTTAAATGCTAAAATAATTTTTCAACAAGAAAAGCTTCTTTTTCCACCATTTTCTTTATTATTAAATTTCACCCATGAAATAAGACAAACTTGGATACTCAAAATAATCTCCATTCTTTTTGTTAAGGGCACTACAATCATGTTCTCCTCATTGGGATACACAATATTGATGCTTTAGTTTGGCAAGAAAAGATTTTCTTTAAACTATTTTTCCTTATAATCAAAGTTTGGCCATCAAACAAGTCAAACATAAATTCTCATAATAATCTACATTCTTTTTGTTTGGGCACTACAATCATGTTCTCCACATTGGGATATAGATATTGATGCATTGGATTTGCAAGAAAAGCTTTTCTTTCTGCCATTTCCCTTATAATTGAAGTTCAACAATGAAATGATACAAACTTGTATACTTGTAATAATCTTCTTTCTTTTTCTTAGTGGCACTATAATCACGTTCATCTCATTTGGATACATGATATTAATGCTTTGGTTTGGCAAGGTTTTCTTTCCACTATTTCCCCTATAATCAAAGTTCAACCATGAAATGATTCAAACATAGATACTTGTAATAATCACCATTCTATTTGTTAACGGCAACACAATCATGTTCTCCACATTAGGATACATGATATTGATGCTTTGGATTTGCATGAAAAGATTTTTTTTCCACCATTTCCTTATAATCAAAGTTCATACATGAATTTACAAAAACTTGGGTACTTGGAATAATCTTCATTCTTTCTCTTACTGGCACTACAATCATGTTCACCTTATTGAGATACATAATATTGATGCTTTGGTTTGGCAATAAAAGCTTTTCTTTCCACCATTTTCCTTATAATTAAAGTTCATCTGTGAAATAAGACAAACTTGGATACTAATTATAATCTCCATTCTTTTCATTATGGGCACTACAATCATGTTTTGCACATTATGATACCCGATATCGATGCTTTGGATTTTCAAGAAAAGCATTTCTTTTCACTATTTTCATTATAGTTAATGATCATCCATGAAATGATTCAAACTTGGATACTCATAATAATATCCATTCTTTTTATTACAGGCACTACAATCATACCCTCCGCATTAGGATACATGATGTTGATGCTTTGGATTTGCAAGAAAAGCTTTTCTTTCCACCATTTTGCTTATAAATAATGTTCATCCATGAAATAAGACAAACTTGGATACTCATTCTAGTCTCCATTCTTTTTCTTATAAGCACTACAATCATGTTCTCTATATTGGGATACACGATATTGATGCTTTGGATTTACGCGAAAAGCTTTTCTTTCAGTCATTTTCCTTATAATTACTGTTCATCCGTGAAGTGAATCAAACATGGATATTGTAATAATCACCACCTTTTTTTTTTGTTATGGGCACTACAATCATGTCCTCCATATTGGGATACATGATATCGATGCTTTGGATTTGTAGAAAAAGCTTTTCTTTCCCCCATTTTCCTTGTAATTAATGCTCTTCCTTGAGATAAGACAAACTTGGATATTCATTATAATCTCCATTCTTTTTGTTATGTGCAATACAATCATGTTCTCCACATTGGGATACATGATACCGATGCTTTGGATTCACAAGAAAAGCTTTTCTTTTCACCATTTTCCTTATAAATAATGTTTATCCGTGAAATGAGTTAAACTTGGATTCTCGTAACAATCTCTATTCTTTGTGTTATGGGCACTACAATCATGTTCTTCGCATTGGGATACAGGATATTGATGCTTTGGATTTGCAAGAAAAGCTTTTCCTTCCACCATTTTCCTTATAAATAATGTTCATCCGTGAGATGAGCCAGACTTGAATACTTATAATAATCTTCAATTTTTTGTTATGCGCACTAGAATTATGTTCTCTGCATTGGGATACATGACATTGATGTTCTCCTTCCACCATTTTCCTTATCAATAATGTTCATCCGTGAGATGAGTCAAACTTGGATACTTGTAATAATCTTTAGTTTTTTTTTATGGGCACTAGAATTATGTTCTCTACATTGGGATACACGACATTGATGATTTAGACTTGCAAGAAAAGCTTTTCCTTCCACCATTTTCCTTATAATTATTATTTATACGTGAAATGAGTCAAACTTTGATACTTCTAATAATCTCTATTCTTTTTGTTATAGGCACTACAATCATGTTCTCCATATTTGGAAACCTGATATTGATGCTTTGGATTTGCAAGAAAAGTTTTTCTCTTGACTATTTTCCCTCTAATTAATATTCATTCGTGAAATGAGTCAAACTTGGATACTCGTAATAATCTTCATTCTTTTTGTTATAGGCACTACAATCATATCCTCCAAATTGGGCTACACGATATTGATGCTTTGGATTTGCAGGAAAAGCTTTTATTTCCAGTATTTTTCATATTGTTAGCTATATTAGCTTTAAATTAATCTTAGTTTTGATATAACTAAAACTTAAGCTTAATTTGCTTGTGTTTAATTATTTTCAAGATTAGTATTTTTTCATGAAATATTTTGTAAACACTTTGAAAAATACTAGAAATGTTTTAACTCCTTAAAGCACTTAAAAATGTGTTCTTAATACATATTTTTATATAAAACCTTTTTTAGATAAGCTATAAATGTTTTAAAGTCATGAAAAACCTTTTAAAATTGATTTCATGTGAATGTACCGATACACTATGTATATGCATCGATACAATACTTGGTAGTAGCTAAATAACCTTAAAATGCAGAAATCACTGCTCATATGTCGAGACAGAGCATTTTGATTGATACAGGACTGTTCATGTATCCAGATAGATCTTTCAATATCGATAGAGAACTGTTTAACGATCATATTATGGACCGTTAAACACAGTGTATCGATACCCACTTAATTGTATCGATACAGAGGCATGAGGAACAACCAGAAATGATATTTTGAAGGCTCCAATGGCTACATTTCTTCACCAAATATCCCCAATAGCCGTGATCATGATCTAGGCTATAAATAAGCCTCTACAACACCTTCAACAAAAAAAAGAACCAAGAGAGTGATGGTTAAAGTCAAATCTTTCATCTTTTCCATCATTTTTAGTAAGTAGTTCATCTTTTGTATAAGATTAATTCTTCTTATTTTTGTATTCTTCGTTTTGTATCTTTAGATACATATTTCCTTTGAGCCAAAATTCATGTAAACGCCTAGCCTTTAGAGGCTTTCTTTGTTTATTCTTAAATCCTTACAAAAAATGGAGGTTCTTACTTAGCCATTCAAAAGTAGAAAAGGTTTCTACCTAGCCTTCAAAATTAGTGAAAGAGGGTTCTATTTTAGCCACAAAAGATAAGGGGTAAGGGTTTCTATTGTACCTTCGAAAGATAGAGAGTGTAAAGGTTATACCTTGTCCTTGAAAGGTAAACAATTCAAGTTAGTGAATTATGGAAATCCAAGGCAAGTGAGGTCAAGGTAAAGGATGTAGGCAATTGAGGTCGAAATTATCTAAATCTTTGAGTTTGCTTCTATTTCCCTTGTCTTTAATTGTTTATTTCTATTCGCTAACTTGCACGTCAAAGTTTGTTGTCTAGATTTCTCAATTTTATTTATCAAAGTTTTAATTTACTAAAATTTTATGAAATTAATTCACCTTCTCTTGATTTTATTCACTACTAAAAGGTCTAACACTTATAATCAAAGTTTTTCCCTAAAATAAGACAAACTTTGATACTTATAATAATCTTTATTATTTTTGTGATTAGGCACTGCAATCATGTTCTCCATATTGGGATACACAATATTGTAGCTTTGGACATGTAAGAAAAACTTTTCCTTCCACCATTTTCTTTATTATCAAAGTTTATACGTGAAATGAGACAAACTTGGAATCTTATAATGATCTCCATTTCATTTGTGATTGGGCACCACAACCATGTTCTCTACATTGGGATACATGATATTGATGCTTTAGAGTTGAAAGAAAAGCTTCACTTTCCATCATTTCCCTCATAATCAAAGTTCATCAATGAAATGGTACAAACCTAGAATCTCATAATAATCTCTATTTCTTTGGTGATGGGGCACTATAACAATGTTCTCCACAATTGGTATAAATGATATTGATTCTTTGGATTTGCAAGAAAAGCTTTTCTTTCCACCATTTTTCTCATAATTAAAGTTCATCTATGAAATAAGACAAACTTGGGTACTCGTAATAATCTGCATTCTTTTTGTTTTTAGGCACTGCAATCTTGTTCCCCTTCTTGGGATACATGATATTGATGCTTTGATTTGGCAAGAAAAGCATTTCATTCCACCATTGTCCTCACAATTAATGTTTATCCTTGAAATGAGACAAACTTGGTTACTCATAATAATTTCCATTTTTTTTTGTTATTGGGCACTACAATCATGTTCACCTCCTTGGGAAACATGATATTGATGCTTTGATTTGGTAAGAGAAGCTTTTCTTTTCACTATTTTCCTTATTATTAATGTCCATCTATGAAACGAGATAAACTTAGATACATATAATAATCTCGATTCTTTTTGTTAAGGGCACTTCAATCATGTTCTCCTCATTAGGATACATGATATTCATACTTTGATTTGGCAAGAAAAGCTTTTCTTTCCACCATTTTCCTTATTACTAAAGTTCATCCGTGAAATAAGGCAAACTTGGATACTTATAATAATCTCCATTCTTTTTGTTAAAGGAACTACAATCATGTCCTTTTCATTGGGATACACGATATTGACGCTTTGGTTTGGCAAGAAAAGGTTTTCTTTTGAAGATTTTCCTTATAATCGAAGTTTGCCCATCAAATGTGTCAAACATGGATTCTCGTAATAGTCTCTATTCTTTTTGTGATTGAGTACTACAATTATGTTCATCTCATTTGGATGCATGATATTGAAGCTTTGGTTTGGCAAGAAAAGCTTTTCTTTCCACCATTTTTCTCATTATTAATGTTCATTTATGAAATAAGACAAACTTGGATACTCATAATAATCTCCATTCTTTTTGTCATGGACACTACAATCATGTTCTCCTCATTGGGATACACGATAATGATGCATTGGATTTGCAAGAAAACTTTTCTTTCCACCATTTCCCTTATAATTAAAATTCAACCATGAAATGATACAAACTTGGATACTTGTAATAATCTCCACTCTTTTTGTTAGTGGCCTTATAATCATGTTCATCTTATTTGGATACACGATATTAAAGCTGTGGTTTGGCAAGAAAAGCTTTCTTTTCCACCATTTTCCTTATTATTAATGTTCATTTATGAAATAAGACAAACTTGGATACTTAAAATAATCTCCATTCTTCTTATTATGGACACTACAATCATATTCTCTCATTGGGATACACGATATTGATGCTTCGAAGTTCCAAGAAAAGCTTTTCTTTACACCAATTTCCTTATAAATAATGTCCATCTTTGAAATAAGTCAGACATGGATTCTTATAATAATCTCCATTCTTTTTGTTATAGGCACTACAATCATGTTCTCTGCATTAGGATACACGATATTAATGCTTTAGATTTATAAGACAAGCTTTTCCTTCGACCATTTTCGTTATAATTAATGTTCATCCATGAAATGAGAGAAATTTCGATACTTATTATAATCTTCATTCTTTTTGTTATGGGGACTACAATCATGTTCTCCGTATTTGAATGCACTATATTGGTGCTTTAAATTAGCAAGAAAAGCTTTTCTCTCCACCATTTTCCTTGTAATTAATATTCATCTGTGAAATGAGTCAAACTTGGATACTCGTAATAATCTCCATTCTTTTTGTTATATGCACTACAATCATGTCCTCCATATTAGAATACACGATATTGATGCTTTGGATTTACAAGAAAATATTTTCTTTCCACCATATTCCTCATAATCAAAGTCCATCCGTGAAATGAGACAAACTTGGAATCCCGTAATGATCTCCAATTCTTTTGTGATTGGGCACTATAGCCATGTTCTCCATATTGGGATACACAATATTGACGCTTTAGACTTACAAGAAAAGCCTTTCTTTCCACCATTTTTCTTATAATTAATGTTCATCTGTGAAATGAGCCAAACTTGGATACTTATTACAATTTCCATTATTTTCATTATGGGCACTACAATCATGTTCTCCATATTGGGATACACGATATTGATGCTTTGGATTTGCAATAAAAGCTCTTCCATCCACAATTTTCCTTATAATCAAAGTTCATCTGTGAAATAAGATAAACCTAGAATCTCGTAATGACCTTCATTTCTTTTGTGATTGGGCACTACAACCATGTTTTCCATATTAGGATATATGATACTGATGCTTTGGACTTGTAAGAAAAGCTTTTCTTTCCACTATTTTTCTTATAATTAATGTTCATCCGTGAAATAGGTCAAACTTGGATAATCATAATAATCTCTATTTTTTCGTTATGGGCACTACAATCTTGTTCTCCAAATTGGAATAGAAGATATTAATGCATTAGATTTGCAAGAAAGCATTTCATTCCACCATTTTCCTTATAATTAATATTCATTCGTCAAATGATACAAACTTGGATAGCTATCATACTCTTCATTCTTTTTGTTAGTGTCACTGCAATCATGTTCATCTCTTTAGGATACATGATATTGATGCTTTGGTTCAGCTAGAGAAGCTTTTCTTTTCACCATTTTCCTTATAATTAAAGTTCATCTATGAAATGAGACAAACAAGGATTCCAACAATAATCTCTATTCTTTTCGTTATAGGCACTATAATCATGTTCTCCATATTGGGATGCATGATATTGATGCTTTTGATTTGCAAGAAAAGCTTTTCTTTCCATCATTTTCTTTACAATTGATGTTTATTTGTAAAATGAGTTAGACTTGGATACTCATAATAATCTCCATTCCTTTTGTTAAGGGCACTACAGTCATGTTCTCCTTATTAGGATACATGATATTGATGCTTTGGTTTGGCTTTTCCTTCGACCATTTTCCTTATCATTAAGGTTCATCTATGAAATGAAACAAACTTGGATACTTAGAATAATTTTTAATCTTTTTGTTAAGAGCACCACAATCATGTTCTTCTTATTGGGATGCAGGATATTGATGCCTCGGTTTGGCAAGAAAAACTATTCTTTCCATTGTTTTCCTTATCATTAAAGTTCATCTATGAAATGAGACAAACTTGGATGCTCAAAATAATCTCCACCCTTTTTGTTAAGGGCACTACCATGTTCTCCTTATTAGGATGCACGATATTGATGCTTTGGTTTGGCAAGAAAAGGTTTTCTTTTCACCATTTTCTTATAATTAAAGTTTGACCATTAAATGAGTCAAACATGGATTCTCATAATAATCTCTATTCTTTTTGTGGTTGGGTGCTACAATCATGTTCTCCATATTAGGATACATGATATTGGTGCATTGGATTTGTAAGAAAAGCTTTTCTTTCAACCATTTCTCTTATAGTTATAGTTCAACCTCAAAATGATATAAGCTTGCATACTTATAGTAATCTCTATTCTTTTTGTTAGTGCTACAATCACATTCACCTCATTTGGATACATGATGTTGATGCTTTGGTTTGGCAAGAAAAGGGTTTTTTTTCAACCATTTCCCCTATAATCAAAGTTCAACCATGAAATGATATGAACTTGGATACTTGTAATAATCTCCATTCTTTTTGTTAGTGGTAGTACAATCATGTTCACCTCATTTGGATACACGATATTGACGTTTTGGTTTGGCAAGAAAAGGTTTTCTTTCCACCATTTTCCTTATAATCAAAGTTTCGCCATCAAATGAGTCAAACATGGGCTCTTATAATAATGTCCATTCTTTTTGTGATTGGGCACAACAATCATGTTCTCCATATTAGGATACATGATTTGATGCTTTGGATTTACAAAAAAAAAGCTTTTATTTCCACCATTTCCCTTATAATCAAACTTCATCCTTGAAATGATACAAACTTGGACACTTGTAATAATTCTTAATCTTTTTTAAAGTGGCACTATAATCATGTTCACCTCATTAGGATACACGATATTGATGCTTTGGTTTGCCAAGAAAAGCTTTTTTTTCCACCGTTTTACAAACTTGGTTACTAATTATAATCTCCATTCTTTTCGTTATAGGCACTACAATCATGTTCTACACATTGGGATACATGATATTGAAGCTTTGGATTTGGAAGAAAAGCTTTTCTTTTGGCAATTATAATTAATATTCTTCCATTATAATCTTAATGTTCATTCGTGAAATGAGACAAACTTGGATGCTCATTATAATCTCCATTGATTTTGTTATGCACACTATAATCATGTTCTCCACATTAGGATACATGATATTGATGCCTTGGTTTTGCAAGAAAAGCTTTTCTTTCCACCATTTTCCTTAAAAATAATGTTCGTCCATGAAATGAGTCAAACTCGGATACTTATAAAAATCTCCACTTCTTTTTTTATAGGCATTACAATCATGTTCTTTGCATTAGGATACACGGTATTGATGCTTTGGATTTCCAAGAAAAGCTTTCTCTTCCACCATTTTCCTTATAATTAATGTTTATTCGTGAAATTAGACAAACTTGGGTACTCATTATAATCTCCATTCTTTTTGTTATGGGCACTACAATCATGTTCTTTACATTAGGATACATGATATTGATGCTTTGGATCTGCAAGAAAGGCTTCTCTCTCCACCATTTACCTTATAATTAGTATTCATCTGTGAAAACAGTCAAACTTGGATACTCATAATAATTTTTATTGTTTTTGCTATGGGCACTACAATCATGTTCTCCAAATTAGGATACATGATATTGATTCTTTGGATTTGCATGAAAAGACTTTTTTTCCACCATTTTCCCTATAATGAAAGTTTATCCGTGAAATGGGAAAAACTTTGATACTCAAAATAATCTCCATTATTTTTGTGATTGGGCATTACAATCATGTTCTCCATATTAGGATACACAATATTGATGCTTTGGACTTGCAACAAAAACTTTTCTCTCCACCATTTTCCTTATAATCAAAGTTCACCCTTGAAATGAGGTAAACTTAGAATCTTATAATGATCTTAATTTCTTTTGTGATTGGGCACTACAACCATTTTCTCTACATTGGGATACACGATATTGATGCTTTGGACTTGGAAGAAAAGCTTTTCATTCCATAATGTTCATCCGTGAAATGAGATAATCCTAGACACTCTTAATAATCTCCATTATTTTTGTGATTGGGCACTATAATTATGTTCTCCATTTTAGGATACACGATATTGATGCTTTGGACTTGCAAGAAAATTTTCTTTCCACCATTTTCCTCATAATCAAAGTTCAACCATAAAATAAGACAAACATGGAACCTTATAATCATCTTCATTTGTTTTGTGATGGGCACTACAACCATGTTTTTCATATTTGGATGCATGATATTGATGCTTTGGAATTGTAAGAAAAGCTTCTCTTTCTACTATTTTTGTTATAATCAAGTTCATCCATGAAACGATACAAACTTAGAATCTCATAATAATCTCCAATTCTTTTATGATTGGGCATTACAACCTTGTTTTTCACATTGGTATACATGATCTTGATTCTTAAGATTTGCAAGAAAAGCTTTTCTTTCCTAGATTTTCCTCATAATCAAAGTTTATCCGTGGAATGAGACAAACTTGGATACTCATAATAATCTCCATTCTTTTTGTTATTAGGCACTATAATCATGTTCACCTCCATGGGATATAGGATATTAATGCTTTGATTTGGCCAGAAAAGCTTTTTTTCCACCATTTTCCTTAATTATTAAAGTTTATCCATGAAATGAGACAAACTTGGATACTCATAATAATCTCCATTCTTTTTGTTAAGGGCATTGCAATCGTGTTCTTCTTATTGGGATAGTCGATATTGATGCTTTGGTTTCGCAAGAAAAGGCTTTCTTTCCACTATTTTCCTAATAATCAAAGTTGGCCATCATATGTGTCAAACATGGAATGTCATAATGATCTCTATTCTTTTTTTGATTGGACGATATAATCATGTTCTCCATATTAGGATATATGATATTAATGCTTTGGACTTGTAAGAAATACTTTTCATTCCACCAGTTTCTTTATAATCGAAGTTTGTCTGTGAAATAAAAGAAACTTAGAATCTCATAGTGATCCCCATTTCTTTTGTGACTGGGAACTACAACCATGTTTTCCATATTGGGATACATAATATTGATGCTTTGGAGTTGCAAGAAAAGCTTTGCTTTCCACCATCTTCCTTATAAATAATGTTCATCTGTGAAATAAGTCAAACTTGGATACTTGTAATAATCTCCGTTCTTTTTGTTAGGGGCACTACAATCATGTTATCCTTATTGAGATACAAGATATTGATGCTTTAGTTTGGCTAGAAAAGGTTTTCTTTCCATAATTTTCCTTATAATCAATGTTTGGCCATCAAATGTGTCAAACATGGATTGTCATAACAATCTCATTCATTTTATGATTGGGCAAAACAATCATGTTTTCCATATTGGGATACATGATACTGATGCATTGGATTTGCAAGAAAAGCTTTTTTTTCCACCATTTCCCTTATAATCAAAGTTCAACCATGAAATGATACAAACTTGGATACTTGTAATAATCTCGATTTTTTTTGTTAATGGCACTACAATCATGTTCACCTTATTTGGATATGCAATATTGAAGCTTTGCTTTGGCAAGAAAAGCTTCTCTTTCCACCATTTCCCTTATTATTAAAATTCATCTATGAAATGAAACAAACTTGGACACTCATAATAATCTCCATTCTTTTTGTTATGGGCACTACAATCACGTTCTCCTTATTTGGATACATGATATTGATGCTATGATTTGGCAAGAAAAGCTTTTCTTTCCACCATTTTCCTTATAATCAAATCTTATCCATCAAATGAGCCAAACTTGGATTCTCATAATAATCTGCATTTTTTTTGTGATTGGTGCTAGAATGATGTTCTCTACATTAGGATACAAGATATTGATGCATTGGATTTGTAGGAAAAGCTTTTTTTTTCCACAATCCCCCTTCTAATCAAAGTTCAATCATGAAATAACACAAACCTATATACTTATAATAATCTCTATTCTTTTTGTTAGTGGCACTACAATAATGTTCACCTTCTTTGGATACACGATATTGATGCTTTAGTTTAGCAAGAAAAGGTTTTCTTTCCACCATTTCCCTTATAATCAAAGTTTAACCATGAAATGATACAAACTTGGATACTTGTAATAATCTTTATTCTTTTGTTAGTGGCACTACAATCATGTTCATCTCATTTGGATGTATGATATCGATGCTTTGTTTAGCAAGAAAAGGCTTTGTTTCCACTATTTTCCTTATAATTAAAATTTCTTCATCAAATGAGTCAAACTTGGTTATCGTAATAATCTCCATTCTTTTTACGACTGGGAACTACAATCATGTTCACATTCGGATACATGATATTCGTCCTTTGGATTCTCAAGAAAAGCTTTTCTTTCCACCATTTCCCTTATAATCAAAGTTCATCCATGAAATGATACAAACATGGGTACTTATAATAATCTTTATTCTTTTTGTTAGTGGCACTGCAGTCATGTTGCTTCATTGGGATACACGACATTGATGCTTTGGTTTGGCAAGAAAAGTATTTCCTTCCACCATTTTCCTTATGATTAAAGTTCATCTATGAAATGAGACAAACTTACATAGTAATTATAATCTTAATTTTTTTCATTATAGGCACTACAATCATGTTCTGAACATTAGGATACATGATATAGAAGCTTTGGAATTACATGAAAAGCTTTTTTTCTATCATTTTCCATATAATTAATGTTGATCCGTGAAATGAGTTAAACTTGGATACTCGTAATAATCTCCATTCTTTTTGCTTTCGGCACCATAATCATGTTCTCCACAGTCGAATACACGATATCGATGCTTTGGATTTGCAAGGAAAAGTTTTTTTCCACTATTTTCCTTATAATCAATGTTTATCTATGAAATGAGACAAACTTGGATACTTATTATAATCTCTATTCTTTTTGTTATAGGTACTACAATCATGTTTTTAACGTTAGGATACACGATATTGATGCTTTGGATTTGCAAGAAAAGCTTTTTTTTCCATCATTTTTCTTATAATTAATGTTTATCTGTGGAATGTGTCAAACATGGATACTCGTAATAATCTTTATTCTTTTTGTTATGGGTACTACAATCATGTTTTTCATATTAGGATACATGATATTGATGCTCTGGATTTGCAGGAAAAGCTTTCCTTTCCACCATTTTCCTTATAATTAGTGTTCATCAGTGAAAGAAGAAAAACTTGGATATTCATTACAATCACTATTGTTTTTGTTATGTGCATTATAACCATGTTCTCCATATTGGGACACGTGATATTGATGCTTTAGATTTGCAAGAAAAGTTTTTCCCTCCACCATTTTTGTTATAATTAATGTTCATCCATGAAATGAGACAGATATAATCTTCTTTCTTTTTGTTATGGGCACTACAATCATGTTCTCCACATTACTATACATAATATTGATGCTTTGGTTTTGCAAAAAAAGCTTTTCTCTCGACCATTTTCCTTATAATTAATATTCATCCGTGAAA
The DNA here is from genome assembly GCA_038382025.1 of Adansonia gregorii. Lineage (NCBI taxonomy): Eukaryota > Viridiplantae > Streptophyta > Magnoliopsida > Malvales > Malvaceae > Adansonia > Adansonia gregorii. Next base: position 92,965 of record JBBYHO010508438.1, on the reverse strand, counting down.
TGAGTCAAACTTGGATACTCATAATAATCTCTATTCTTTTCATTATGGGCACTACAATCACAGTCTCCAAATTGGGATACATGATATTGATGCTTTGAATTTATAGGAAAAGCTTTTCTTTCCATCATTTTCCTTATAATTAAAGTTTATTTATGAAATTGGATAAGCTTTGATACCTATAATAATCTCCATATTTTTGTGATCGAGCATGACAATCACATTCTCCACTTTAGGATACACGATATTAACGTTTTGGGTTTGTTAGAAAAGCTTTTCTTTCCACCATTTTCCTTATAATTAAAGTTTATCTGGGAAATGAGACAAACCTGGACACTAATAATAATCACCATTATTTTTGTGATCAAGCACTACAATCATGTTCTCCACATTAGGAAACACGATATTGATGCTTTGGTTTGGCAAGAAAAGGCTTTGTTTCCACCATTTTCCTTATAACCAAAGTTTCCCCATCAAATAAGTCAAACTTGGATTATCATAACAATCTTCGTTCTTTCTGCGATTGGGCACTACAATCATGTTATCCACATTGGGGTACATGATATTGGTGCTTTAGATTTGCAAGAAAAGCTTTTCTTTCATCCATTTCCCTTATAATCAAAGTTTATTCATGAAATGATACAAACATGGATACTTGTAATGGTCTCTATTCTTTCTATCAGTGGCACTGTAATCATGTTGCTTCATTGGGATACATGATATTAATGCTTTGGTTTAGCAAGAAAAGCTTTTCTTTCCACCATTACCTTATAATTAAAGTTCATCCGTGAAATAAGACAAACTTGGATAGTAATTATAATCTTAATTTTTTTCACTATAGGCATTACAATCATGTTCTACAAATTAAGATGCACGATGTAGAAGCTTTAGATTTGCAAGAAAAGCTTTTCTTTCCATTATTTTTCTTATAATTAATGTTGATCCATGAAATGAGTCAAACATGGATACATGTAATAATCTCTATTGTTTTTGTTATGGGCACTATAATCATGTTCTCCTTTTTGGGATACATGATATTGATGCTTTGGATTTGCAAGAAAAGTTTTTCTTTCCACCATTTTCCTTATAATTAATGTTTATCCATGAAATGAGACAAAATTGGATACTCATTATAATTTTCATTCTTTTGATTATGGGTTCTGTAATCATGTTCTCCATATTAGGATACACGATATTGATGCTTTAGATTTGCAAGAAAAGCTCTTATTTCCATCATTTTCCTTATAATAAATGTTCATCCATGAAATGTGTCCAACATGGATGCTCGTAATGATCTCCACTCTTTTTGTAATGGGCATTGCAATCATGTTCTCCATATTGGGATACACGATATTGATGCTTTCGATTTGTAAGAGAAATGATTCTTTCCACCATTTTCCTTATAATTAATGTTTATCCGTGCAATGAGACAAACTTGGATATGCATTATCCATTCTTTATGTTATGGGCACTACAATCATGTTCTCCACATTGGGATACATAATATTGATGCTTTATATTTGCAAGAAAAGATTTTCCTTCCACTATTTTCCTTATAATTAAAGTTTATCCATAAAACGAGATAAACTTGGATTCTAATTATAATCTCTTTTCTTTTTGTTATGGTCTCTACAATCATGTTCTCCACATTAGGATACATGATATTGATGCTTTGGTTTTGCAAGAAAAGCTTTTCTCTCCAGCATTTTCCATATAATTAATATTCATCTATGAAATAAATCCAACTTGGATACTCATAATACTCTTCATTCTTTTTGTTATGGGCACAACAATCATGGTCTCCGAATTGGGATCACGATATTGATGCTTTGGATTTGTAGGAAAAGCTTTTCTTTCCACCATTTTCTTTATACTCAGTGCTCATCCGTGAAATGGGACAAATTTAGATACTCATAATAATCTCCATTATTTTTGTGATCAGGCACTACAATCACGTTCTCCACTTTGGCATACATATTTTTGTGATCGGGCACTACAATCACATTTTCCACTTTAGGATACACGATATTGACGCTTTGAGTTTGCAGGAAAAACTTTTTGCCACCATTTTTCCTATAATCAATGTTCATCTATGCAATGAGATAAACCTAGACACTCATAGTAATCTTAATTATTTTCATGATTAGGCACTGTGATCATGTTCTCCATATTATGATAAATGATATTGATGCTTTGCATATGCAAGAAAAACTTTTCTTTCTGCCATTTTCCATATAATTAAAGTTCATTCGTGAAATAGGAAAAACCAGGAATCTTATAATGATCTCTTTTTCTTTTGTGATTAAGCACTACAACCGTGTTCTCCATATTGGGATACACGATATTGATGCTTTGGAGTTGCAAGAAAAGCTTTTCTTTCCACTATTTTCCTTACAAATAATGTTCATGTGTGAAATAAGCCAAACTTGGATACTCGTAATAATCTCCATTCTTTTTGCTATGGGAGCTATAATTCTGTTCTCCACATTGGGATAAATAATATTGATGCTTCAGATTTGCAACTCGGATTTTCTTTCCATCATTTTTGTTATAATTAAAGTTCATCCGTGAAATGAGACAAACTTGAAATCACGTAATGATCTCCATTTTTTTTATGATTGGGCACTGCAACTATGTTTTCCACATTGGGATACACGATATTGATGCTTTAGACCTACAAGAAAAGCTTTCCTTTCTACTACTTTTCATATAACCAATGTTAATCCATGAAAAGAGACAAACTTAGACACTTATAATAATCTTTATTATTTTTATGATTGGGTTCTATAATCATGTTCTCCACATTAGGATACATGACATTAATGCTTTAGACTGGCAAGAAAAACTTTTCTTTTCACCATTTTCCTTATAATCAAAATTCATTCATGAAATAAGAGGAACTTTAAATCTTATAATGATCCCTATTTCTTTTTTGATTGGGCACTACAACCTTGTTCTCCATATTAGGCTACACGATATTGATGCTTTGGAGTTGCAAGAAAAGTTTTTCGTTTCACCATCTCCCTTATAAATAATGTTAATCCATGAAATAAGTAGAACTTGGATACTCGCAATAATCTCTATTTTTTTTGTTAAAGGTAGTATAATAATCTTTTCCTTATTGGGATACACGATATTGATGCTTTGGTTTAGCTAGAAAAGGTTTTCTCTCCAGCATTTTCTTTATAATTAATGCTTGGCCATCAAATATGTCAAGCATGGATCCTCTTAATAATCTCCATTCTTATTGTTATGGGCATTACGATCATGTTATTGATGCATTGGATTTGCAAGAAAAGCTTTTCCTTCCACCAGTTCCCTTATAATCAAAGTTCAACCACAAAATGATACAAACTTGGATACTTGTAATAATCTCCATTCTTTCTATTATGGGCACTACAACCATGTTCACCTCATTTGCATAGACAGTATTGATGCTTTGGTTTGGCAAGAAAAGGTTTTCATTCCACTATTTTCCTTATAATGAAAGTTTCTCCATTAAATAGTCAAACTTGCATTCTCGTAACAATTTCCATTTTTTTACGATTGGTCACTACAATCATGTTCTCCTCATTGGGATACATGATATTGATGGTTTGGATTTGCAAGAAAAGCTTTTTTTCCACCATTTCCCTTGCAATAAAGTTCATCCATCAAATGATACAAACTTGGATGCTTGTAATAATCTCCATTCTTTTTTATAGTGGCACTACAATCATGTTGACCTCAGTGGGATACACGATATTGATGCTTTGGTTTGGCAAGAAAAGCTTTTTTTTTTTCACCATTTCCTCACATCCAAATTTCATCTGTGAAATGAGATAAACTTTGATACTCATATTAATCTCCATTATTTTTGTGATTGGGCACTGTAAACATGTCCTCCACATTGGGGTACACGATATTGATGCTTTGGATTTGCAAGAAAAGCTTTTCTTTCCACTAATTTACATAGAATTAATGCTCATCCATGAAATGAGTCAAACTTGGATACTAGTAATAATCTACATTCTTTTTGTTATGAGCACTACAATCATGTTCCCCATATTGGGATACATGGATTGATGCTTTGGATTTGCAACAAAAGCTTTTCTTTCCACTATTTTCCTAATAATCAAAGTTCATCTATGAAATGAGTCAAACTTGGATACCCGTAATAATCTCCATTCTTTTTGTTATAGGCACACAACAATGTTCTCCACAATAGGATACACAATATTGATGCTTTGGATTTACAAGAAAAACGTTTTTTTCCACCATTTTCTTTATAGTTAATGTTCATTCATGAAATGAGTCAAACTTGAATACTCATAATAATCTCCGTTATTTTTGTGATTTGGCACTACAATCATGTTCTCCACACATGATATTGATTCCTTGGATTTACAAGAAAAACTTTTTTTTCTGCCATTTTCCTCATAGTCAAAGTTAATCTGTGAAATGAGAGAAACTTAGAACTCGTAATATTGTCCATTCTTTTTGTTATTACGCACTACAATCATGGTCATCTCTTTAGGATACACGATATTGATGCTTTGATTTGGCAAGAAAAGCATTTCTTTCCACCATTTTCCTTGTTATTAAAGCTCATCCAAAAATAAGACAAACTTGGATGCTCAGAATAATCTCCATTCTTTTTGCTAAGAGTACTATAGTCATGTTCTCCTCATTGGGATACACGATATTGATGCTTTGGCTTGGCAAGAAAAGGTTTTCTTTCCACCATTTTCCTTACAATTAAAGTTTGGCCATTAAATGAGTCAAACATGGATTCTCATAATAATCTATATTCTTTTTATGATCGGGTGCTACAATTATGTTCTCCATATTGGGATACATGATATTAATGCATTGGATTTACAAGAAAAGCTTTTCTTTCCACCATTTTCCTTATAATTAATGTTTATCCATGAAATGATACAAACTTGGATGCTTGTTATAATCTTCATTCTTTTTGTTAGTGGCACTGCAATCATGTACACCTCCTTAGGATACATGATATTGACACTTTGGTTTCACAAGAAAAGGTTTTCTTTTCACCATTTTCCTTATAATTAAAGTTCATCTGTGAAATGCGATAAACTAGAATTCTAATAATAATCTCTATTATTTTCTTTATGGGTAATACAATCATGTTCTCCATAGTAGGATACACGATACTGATGCTTTGGATTTGTAAGAAAAGGTTTTCTCTCCACCATTATCCTTATAATTAATATTCATTCGTGAAATGAGTCAAACTTGGATACTTATGATAATCTCTATTCTTTTCTGTTATGGGTACTACAACCATGTTCTCCAAATTGGGATACATAAGATTGATGCTTTAGATTTGCAGCAAAAGCTTTTCTTTCCACCATTTTTCTTATAATCAAAGTTCATCCATGAAATAGGACAAACTTTGATAGTCATATAATCTCCTTTATTTTTGTGATTGGGCAGCATAATCATGTTCTCCACATTAGGATACACGATAATGACGCTTTGGACTTGTAAAAAAAAGTTTTCTTTCCATTTATAATCAAAGTTCATCAATGAAATGAGGCAAACTTGGAATCTCTAATGATATCCATTTCTTTTGTGATTAGGCACTACAACCATGTCCTATACATTGGGATGCACGATGTTGATGCTTTCGACTAACAAGAAATGCTTTTCTTTCCACCATTTTTCTTATAATTAATGTTCATCCATGAAATGAGAAAAACTTGGAAACTCATAATAATCTCCACTATTTTTGTGATTAAGGACTATAAACTTGTTCTCCATATTGGGATGCATGATATTGATTCTTTGGACTTGCAAGAAAAATTTTTTTTCCACCATTTTCCTTATAATCAAAGTTCATCTTAGAAATAAGATAAATTTGGAATCTTATAATGATCTCCATTTCTTTTGTGATCGGGAACTGCAACCATGTTTTCCACATTAGGATACATGATATTGATGCTTTAGAGTTGCAAGAAAAGCTTTTCTCTCCACCATCTCCCTTTTAAATAATGTTAATTCGTGAAATAAGTCAAACTTGGATACCCACAACAACCTCCACTCTTTTTGTTAAGGGCAGTATAATAATGTTCTCCTCATTAGGATATACGATATTGATGCTTCGATTTGGCCAGAAAAGGTTTCCTTTCTAGCATTTTCCTTATAATTAATGCTTGGCCATCAAATGTGTCAAACATAAATTCTCTTAGTAATCTCTATTTTTTTATGGGCACTACAATCATGTTCTTCACATTGGGATACACGATATTGATGCATTAGATTTGCAAGAAAAGCTTTTCTTCCCACCAGCCGGTTATAATCAAAGTTCAACCACAAAATGATACAAACTTGGATACTTGCAATAATCCCTATTCTTTTTGTTAGTGGCACTACAATTATGTTCACCTTATTTTGATGCATGGTATTGATGCTTTGGTTTGGCAAGATAAGGTTTTCATTCCACCATTTTCCTTATAATCAAAGTTTTCTCATCAAATAAGTCAAACTTGGATTCTCGTAACAATCTCCATTCTTTTTGTGATTGGTCACTACAATCATGTTCTCCATATTGGGATACATGATATTGATGCTTTGGATTTGCAAGAAAAGCTTTTTCTTTTCCCACCATTTCCTTTACAATCAAAGTTCATCCATCAAATGATACAAACCTAGATACTTGTAATAATCTCCTTTCTGTTAGTGGCACTATAATCATGTTGACCTCAGTGGGATACACGATATTGACGCTTTGGTTTGGCAAGAAAAGCTTTTTTTCTGCCATTTTCCTCATAACCAAAGTTCATCTGTGAAATAGGACAAACTTTGATACTGATAATAATCTCCATTATTTTGGTGATTGGGCACTATAAACATGTCCTCCACATTGGGATACACGATATTGATGCTTTGGATTTGTAAGAAAAGCTTTTCTCTCTACTGTTTTACATAGAATCAATATTCATCCATGTAATGAGTCAAACTTGGATACTCGTAATAATCTACAATCTTTTTGTTATAAGCACTACAATCATTTTCTCCACATTGGGACACATGAGATTGATGCTTTGGATTTGCAAGAAAAGCTTTTCTTTCCACCATTTTCCTTATAATCAATGTTTATCCATGATATGAGTCAAACTTGGATACTCATAATAATCTCCATTTTTTTTGTTATAGGCACACAACAATGTTCTTCACATTAGGATACACAATATTGATGCTTTGGATTTGCAAGAAAAATGTTGTTGTCTACCATTTTCCTTATAGTCAACGTTCATCTGTAAAATGAGTCAAACTTGGATACTCATAATAATCTCCATTATTTATGTGATTGGGCACTGCAATCATGTTCTCCACATTGGGATACAGATATTGATTCCTTGGATTTACAAGAAAAGCTTTTCTTTTCACCATTTTCCTCGTAATCAAAGTTTATCCGTGAAATGAGAGAAACTTAGATTCTTGTAATATTGTCCACTCTTTTTGTTATTAGGCACTACAATCATGGTCATCTCTTTAGGATACATGATATTGATGCTTTTATTTGGTAAGAAATGCTTTTCTTTCCACCATTTCCTTGTTATCAAAGTTTCACCATCAAATGAGTTAAACATAGATTCTTGTAATAATCTCTATTGTTTTTATGATCGGGTGCTAAATCATGTTCTGCATATCGGGATATACGATATTAATGCATTGGATTTGTAAGAAAAGCTTTTCCTTCCACCATTTTTCTTATAATTAATGTTCATCTATGAAATGTTACAAACTCGGATGCTTGTCATAATCTTCATTCTTTTTGTTAGCAGCACTACAATCATGTTAACCTCTTTAAGATATACGATATTGACGCTTTGGTTTGGCAAGAAATGGTTTTCTTTCCACCATTTTCCTTATAATGAAAGTTCATCTGTGAAATTAGATAAACTAGGATTCTAATAATAATCTTCGTTATTTTTTTTATGGACAATACAGTCATGTTCTCCATAGTAGGATACACGATACTGGTGCTTTGGATTTGTAAGAAAAACTTTTCTCTCCACCATTATCCTTATAATTAATATTAATCCGTGAAATATGTCAAACTTGGATACTTATGATAATCTCCATTCTTTTTGTTATGGGTACTACAACCATGTTCTTCATATTGGGATACACGAGATTCATGCTTTAGATTTGCAGCAAAAGCTTTTTTTTCCACCATTTTCCTTATAATCAAAGTTCATCCGTGAAATGGAACAAACTTTGATACTCATATTAATCTCCTTTATTTTTGTGATTGGGCAACACAATCATGTTCTCCACATTAGGATACACGATAATAATGCTTCGGACTTGTAAGAAAAAGTTTTTTTTCCACCATTTTCCTTATAATCAAAGTTTATCTTGAAAATAAGAGAAATTGGGAATCTCATAATGATCTCCATTTTTTTTGTGATTGGGCACTACAACCATGTTCTCCATATTGGGATACATGATATTGATGCTATACAGTTGCAAGAAAAGCTTTTCTTTTCACCATCTCCCTTATAAGTAATGTTAATCTGCGAAATGAGTCAAACTTTGATACTCGCAATAATCTCCACTCTTTCTGTTAAGGGTAGTATAATAATCTTCTCCTCATTAGGATACACAATATTGATGCTTTGGTTTGGCTAGAAAAGGTTTTCTCTATAGCATTTTCTTTATAATTAATGCTTGGCCATCAAATATGTCAAACATGGATTCTTTAATGATCTCCATCCTTTTTGTTATGGGCACTACAATCATGTTCTCGACATTGGGATACACGATATTGACGCATTGGAGTTGTAAGAAAAGCTTTTCTTTCCTCCAGTTCCCTTATAATCGAAGTTCAACCAAAAAATGATACAAACATGGATACTTGTAATAATCTCCATTCTTTTTGTTAGTGGCACTACAATCATGTTCGCCTAATTTGGATACATGGTATTGATGCTTTGGTTTGGCAAGAAAAGGTTTTCATTCTGCCATTTTCCTTATAATCAAAGTTTCTTCATCAAATGAGTCAAATTTGGATTCCTGGAACAATCTCCATTCTTTTTGATATTGGTCACTGCAATCATGTTCTCCACATTAGGATACATGATATTGATGCTTTGGATTTGCAAGAAAAGCTTCTTTTTTCCACCATTTCCCTTACAATCAAAGTTCATCCATCAAATGATACAAACTTGGATACTTGTAATAATCTCCATTCTTTTTGTTAGTGGCACTACAATCATATTGTCCTCGGTGGTATACACGATATTGATGCGTTGGTTTGGCAAGAAAAGCTTTTTTTCCACCATTTTCCTCGCAAACAAGTTTATTTTGTGAAATGAGACAAACCTTGATACTCATAATAATCTCCATTATTTTTGTGATTGGGCACTATAAACTGGTCCTCCATATTAGGATACAAGATATTGATGCTTTGGATTTGAAGAAAAGCTTTTCTTTCCACCATTTTACATAGAATTAATGTTTATCCGTGAAATGAGTCAAACTTGGATACTCGTAATAATCTACATTCTTTTTGTTATGAGCACTACAATCATGTTCTCCATGTTGGGATACATCAGATTGATAGTTTGGATTTGCAAAAAAGGCTTTTCTTTCCACCATTTTCCTTATAGTCAAAGTTCATCTGTGAAATGAGTCAAACTTGGATGCTTGTAATAATCTCCATTCTTTTGTTATAGGCACACAACAATTTCTGCACATTAGGATACACAATATTGATGCTTTGGATTTGCAAGAAAAATGTTTTTTTTCCACCATTTTCCTTATAGTTAATGTTCATCCATGAAATCAGTGAAACTTGGATACTCATAATAATCTCCGTTATTTTTGTGATTGGGCACTATAATCATGTTCTCCACATTGTGATACACGATATTGATTCCTTGGATTTACAAGAAAAGCTTTTCTTTTCACCATTTTCCTCGTAATCAAAGTTCATTCGTGAAATGAAAGACACTTAGATACTCGTAATATTGTCCATTCTTTTTGTTATTAGGCACTACAATCATGGTCATCTCTTTAGGATAGACGATATTGATGCTTTGATTTGGCAAGAAAAGCTTTTCTTTCCATCATTTTCCTTGTTATTAAAGTTCATCCAAAAATAAGACAAACTTGGATGCTCAGAATAATCTCCATTTTTTTTGTTAAGGGTATATAGTTATGTTCTCCTCATTGGGATATACGATATTGGCAGGAAAAGGTTTTTATTGCACCATTTTCCTTATAATCAAAGTTTGGCCATCAAATGAGTCAAATATGGATTCTCGTAATAATCTCCATTCTTATTCTGATCGGGTGCTACAAGCATGTTCCCCATATTGGGATACACAATATTAATGCATTGGATTTGCAAGAAAAGCTTTTCCTTCCATCATTTTCCTTATAATTAATGTTCATCCATGAAATGATACAAACTTGGATGCTTGTCGTAATCTTCATTCTTTTTGTTAGTGGTACTATAATTATGTTCACCTCTTTAGGATACACGATATTGACGCTTTAGTTTAGCAAGAAAAGCTTTTCCTTCCACCATTTTCCTTATAATTAAAGTTCATCAATGAAATGACATAAACTAGGATTCTAATAATAATCTCCATTATTTTCTTTATAGGCAATACAATCATGTTCTCTAGAGTAGGATACACGATGTTGATGCTTTGGATTTGTAAGAAAAGCTTTTCTCCCTACCATTACCCTAATAATTAATATTCATCTGTGAAATGTGTCAAACTTGGATACTTATGATAATCTCCATTCTTTTTGTTATGGGTACTACAACCATGTTCTCTAAATTAGGATACACGAGATTGATGCCTTGGATTTGCAGCAAAAGCTTTTTTTTCCATCATTTTCCTTATAATCAAAGTTCATCCATGAAATGGGACAAACTTTGATACTCATATTAATCTCCTTTATTTTTGTGATTGGGCAACACATTCATGTTCTCCACATTAGGATACACGACAATGACGCTTTGGACTTGTAAGAAAAAGTTTTATTTCCAACATTTTCCTTATAATAAAAGTTCATCTGTGAAATGAGAAAAACTTAGAATCTCATAATGATCCCTATTTCTTTTGTGCTTGGGCACTGCAACCATGTCCTATATATTAGGATGCACGATGTTGATGCTTTGGACTAACAAGAAAAGCTTTTCTTTCCACCATTTTTCTTATAGTTAATGTTCATCTGTGAAATGAGACAAACTTAGAAACTCATAATAATCTCTATTATTTTTGTGATTGGGCACTATACACTTGTTCTACATATTGGGATACATGATATTGATGCTTTGGACTTGCAAGAAAAACTTTTATTTCCACCATTTTCCTTATAATCAAAGTTTATCCCAAAAATAAGAGAAATTTGGAATCTCATAATGATCTCCATTTCTTTTGTGATTGGGCACTACAACCATGTTCTCCATATTGGGATACACGATATTGACGCTTTGGAGTTGCAAGAAAAGCTTCTCTTTCCACCATTTTCCTTAAAATCAAAGTTTATCCATAAAATGATACAAACTTGGAATCTTATAATAATCTCCATTTTTTTTATGATTAGGCACTGCAACCATGTTCTCCACATTGGCATACATGATATGGATTCTTAGGCTTTGCAAGAAAAGCTTTTCTTTCCACCATTTTCCACATAATTAATGTTCATCTATAAAATGAGACAAACTTGGACACTTGTAATAATCTTTATTCTTTTTGTTATTGGGCACTACAATCATGCTTACCTCCTTGGGATGCATGATATTGATGCTTTAATTTGGGAAGAAAAGCTTTTCTTTCCACCAATTTTCCTATTATCAAAGCTTATCCATGAAATGAGATAAACTTGGATACTAATTATAATCTCCACACTTTTTGTTATAGGCACTATAATCATGTTGTGCACATTGGGATACACGATATTGAAGCTTTGCATTTGCAAGAAAAGCTTTTTTTAACATTTTCCTTATAATTAATGTTCATTCATGAAATGAGTAAAACTTGAATACTCGTAATAATCTCCATTCTTTTTGATAAGGGCATTACGATCATGTTCTGCTTACTGGGTACACGATATTGATGCTTTGTTTGGTAAGAAAAGGTTTTCTTTGAACCTTTTTCCTTATAATCAAAGTTTGGCCATCAAATGAGTCAAACATAGATTCTCATAAAAATCTTCATTCTTTTTATGATTAGGTGCTAAACTCATGTTCTCCATATTGGGATTCACGATATTGATGCATTGGATTTTCAAGAAAAGCTTTTTTTTCCACCATTTCTCTTATAATCAATGCGCAACCATGAAATGATATAAACTTGCATACTTGTAACAATCTTCATTCTTTTTCTTAGTGGCACTAAAATAATGTTCACCTTATTTGAATACACAATATTGATGTTGTGGCTTAGCAAGAAAAGGTTTTTTTTTCCCACCGTTTCCTTTATAATTAAAGTCCAACCATAAAATGATACAAACTTGGATACTTGTAATAATCTCTATTCTTTTTGTTAGTGGCACTACAATCATGTTCACCTCATTTGGATATACGATATTGAAGCTTTGGTTAGGTAAGAAAAGCTTTTCTTTCCACCATTTTCCTTATTATTAAAATTCATCTAGGAAATGAGACAAACTTGGATACTCAAAATAATCTCTGTTCTTTTTGTTACAGACACTACAATCATGTTCTACTCATTGGGATACATGATATTGATGCTTTGATTTGGCAAGAAAAGCTTTTCATTCCACCATTTTCCTTACAATCAAAGTTCACCCGTGAAGTGGGGCAAAATTTGTACTCATAATAATTTCTATTATTTTTGTGATTGGGCACTACAACGATGTTCCCCACTTTGGGATACACAATATTGATGCTTTGGACTTGCAAGAAAAACTTTTCTTTCCACCATTTTGCTTATAATTAATGTTCATCTGTGAAATGAAACAAACCCGAACACCCATAATAATCTTTATTATTTGTGTAATCGGGCATTATAATATGTTCTCCATAGTGGGGTACACGGTATTGATGCTTTGGACTTGCAATAATAACTTTTCCTTCCATCATTTTTCTTATAAATAATGTTCTCCCATGAATGAGACAAACCTGGATACTCATAATAATCTCTATTTTTTGTGATTAGGCACCATAATCATGTTCTCCACAATGAGGTATGCGATTTTAATGCTTTGGACTTATCGAGAAAATATTTCTTTCCACCATTTTCCTTTTTATCAAAGTTCCTCTATGAAACTAAGAGAAACTTGGAATCTCACAATGATCTCCATTTCTTTTGTGATGGGCACTAAACCATGTTCCCCACATTGGGATACACTATATTGATGCTTTAGAGTTGCAAGAAAAGGTTTTCTTTCCACCATTTTCCTTATAAAAAAATGTTCAACTGTGAGATGAGTTAAACTTGGATAATCATACTCACAGTAATCTCGATTCTTTTTGTTATGGGCACTAAAATCATGTTCTCCACATTAGGATACACAATATTGATACTTTGGATTTGCAAGAAAATATTTTCTTTCCACAATTTTCCTTATAATCAAAGGTTATCTGTGAAATAAGACAACTTGGAATCCTGTAATGCTCCCCATTTCTTTTGTGATTAGGCATTACAACCATGTTCTTTATATTGGGATACATGATATTGTTGCTTTGGACATGCAAGAAAAGCTTTCCTTTTTCTTATAATTAATGTTCATTCATTAAATGAGACAAACTTGGACACTCATAACAATCTCCTTTATTTTGTGATTAGGCACTATAATTATGTTCTCCACACTGGGATACATGATATTAATGCTTTAGACTTACAAGAAAAACTTTTCTTTTAACCATTTTCCTTATAATCTAAGTTTATCCTTGAAATAAGAGAAACTTGGAATCTCATAATGATCTCCATTTCTTTTCTGATTGGGCAGTAAACCATGTTCTTCACATTGCGATACACGATATTGATGCTTTGGAGTTGCAAGAAAAGCTTTTTTTCCACCATTTTCCTTATAAATAATGTTCATCCATGAAATGAATCAAACTTGGATTCTCGTAATATTCCCATTCTTTTTGTTAAGGACACTACGATCATGTTCCCTACATTGGGATACATGATATTGATGCTTTGGATTTACAAGAAAAGCTTTTCCTTTCACCATTTTCCTTATAATCAAAGTTAACTCATGAAATGAGACGAACTTGGATATTCATAATAATCCCCATTCTTTTGATTATGGGCACTATAATCACATTCTCCAAATTGGGAAAAATGATATTGATGCCTTGGATTTGCAGGAAAAGCTTCTCTTTCCACCATTTTCCTTATAATCAAAGTTCATCAATGAAATGGGACAAACTTTGATACTCAGAATAATCTCCATTATATTTGTGATTAGGCACTACAATCACATTCTCCACATTGGCATACACAATATTGACGCTTGGGACTTGCAAGAAAAACTTTGCTTTTTACCATTTCTCTTATAATTAATTTAATCTGTGAAATGAGACAAACATGGATACTTATTATAATCTCCATTATTTTTACGATTGGGTACTACAACCATATTCTCCACTTTGGGATGCACGATATTGATTATTTGGAGTTGTAAGGAAATGTTTTTTTTTCCACCATTTTGCTTATAAAAAATGTTCATTTGTGAAATGAAATAAACTTGGATACACGTAATAATCTCCATTCTTTTTGTTATGGGCACTACAATCATGTTTGCTGTATTGGGATACACGATATTGATGCTTTGGATTCGAAAAAAAGCTTTTCCTTCCACCATTTTCCTTATAATTAACGTTCATCCATGAAATAAGACAAACTTGGATACTCATTATAGTCTCCATTCTTTTTGTTATAGGCACTACAATCATGTTCTCCTTATTGGGATACACGATATTGATGCATTGAATTTGCAATAAAAGTTTTCCTCTCCACCATTTTCCTTATAATTTATATTCATCCATGAAATGAGTCAAGCTTGGATACTTATAGTAACCTCCATTTTTATTATATGGGCACTGCAATCATGTTCTCCACGTTGGGATACACAATATTGATGCTTTGGAATTGCAAGAAAAACCTTTCTTTCCATCATTTTCCTTATATTCAAAGTTCATCTGTGAAATAAGATAAACTTGGAATCTTGTAATGATCTCCATTTCTTTCATGATTGCGCACTACAATAATGTTCTCCACATTGGGACACATGATATTGATGCCTTGGAGTTGCAATAAAAGCTTTTCTTTCCACCATTTTCCTTATAAATACTGTTTATTCGAGAAATGAGTCTGACTTGGATACTCATAATAATCTTCATTCTTTTTGTTATGGACACTACAATCATGTTCTTGGGATTGGGATAACGATATTGATGCTTTAAATTTGCAAGAAAAGCTTTTCTCTCCACCATTTTCCTTATAATTAATATTCACTCATGAAATGAGACGAACTTGGATACTCGTAATAATCTCTATGCTTTTTGTTTTGGGCACTACAATCATGTTCTCCATATTAGGATACATGATATTGATGCATTGAATTTGCAAGAAAAGTTTTCCTCTCCACCATTTTCCTTATAATTTATATTCATCCGTGAAATGAGCCAAATTTGGATACTCATAGTAACCTCTATTCTTGTTATATGGGCACTGTAATCATGTTCTCCACGTTGGGATACAAGATATTGATGCTTTGGAATTGCAAGAAAACCTTTCTTTCCATAATTTTCCTTACATTCAAAGTTCAGTTGTGAAACAAGAGAAACTTGGAATCTTGTAATGATCTCCATTTCTTTCGTGATTGGGCACTACAATCATGTTCTCTATATTAGGACACACAATATTGATGCCTTAGAATTGCAATAAAAGCTTTTCTTTCCCCCATTTTCCTTATAAATACTTTTCATCCGTGAAATGAGTCCGACTTAGATACTCGTAATAATCTTCATTCTTTTTGTTATAGGTACTACAATCATGTTCTTGGGATTGGGATTACGATATTGATGCTTTGAATTTGCAAGAAAAACTTTTCTCTTTACCATTTTCCTTATAATTAATATTCATTCATAAAATGAGACAAACCTGGATACTCGTAATAATCTCAATGCTTTTTGTTTTGGGCACTACATTCATGTTCTCCACATTAGGATACATGATATTGATGCTTTGTATTTGCAAGAAAAGCTTTTCTCTCCACCATTTTCCTTGTAATTAATATTCATCCGTGAAATGTGTCAAACACGGATGCTCGCAATGATCTCCATTTTTTTCTATGGGCATTACAATCACGTTCTCAAAACTAGGAAACATGATTTGATGCTTTGGATTTGTAGGAAAAGCTTTTCTTTCCACCATTTTCCTTGTAATTAAAGTTCATCTGTAAAATGGGACAAATTTTGATACTCATAATAATCTCCATTATTTTTGTGATTGGGCACTACAATCATGTTCTCCACATTAGGATACGTGGTATTGATGCTTTGGACTTGCAATAAAAATTTTCATTTCACTATTTTCCTTATAATCAAACTTCGTATGTGAAATAAAAAAACCTTGGAATCTCATAATGATCTCTTTTTTTTTTATGATTGGGCATTAAAATCATGTTCTCCACATTGGGATACATGATATTGATGCTTTGGAGTTGCAAGAAAAGCTACTCTTTCCATCATTTTCCTTATAAATAATGTTTTTTTTTGCAAAATGAATCCAACTTGGATACTAGTAATATTCTCCATTCTTTTTGTTATGGGCACGACAACGATGTTATCTAGATTGGGATCCATGATATTGATGCTTTGAATTTGCAGGAAAAGCTTTCTTTTCCACCATTTTCCTTATAATCAAAGTTCATTCGTGAAATGGGACAAACCTTGATACTCATAATAATCTCCATTATTTTTGTGATTTGGCACTGCAATCATGTCCTCCACTGCGGGATACACGATATTGATGCTTTCGATTTATAAGAAAAGCTTTTTTTCTACTATTTTCCCTATAATTAAAGTTTATCTGCGAAATGAGACAAACCTGGATACTCATAATATTCTTCATTACTGTTGCGATTGGGCATTACAACCATGTTCTCCATATTAGGAAACACGATATTGACGCTTTGGGGTTGTAAAAAAAAACTTTGCTTTCCACTATTTTCTTTATAATCAATGTTTTAACCATTATATTTATAATCAATGTTCATCCATGAAATAAGACAAACTTGGAGACAAATTATAATCTTCATTCTTTTCGTTATAGGTGCTACAATCATGTTGTGCATATTGGTCTACATGACATTGAAGCTTTGGATTTGCTAGAAAAACTTATCTTTCCACCATTTTCCTTATAATTAATATTCATCTTTGAAATAAGTCAAACTTAGATACCCATAACAAACTCTATTCTTTTAATATGGGCACTACAATCATGTCCTCCGCATTGGGGTACATGATATTGAAGCTTTGGATTTTTAAGAAAAGCTTTTCTTTCCACTATTTTCCTTATCAATAATGCTCAACCCTGAAATGAGTCAAACTTGGATGCTTATAATAATCTCTATTTTTTGTTATGGGCACTACAATCATGTTCTCTGCATTAGGATACATGATATTGATGCTTTAGATTTCCAAGAAAAGTTTTTCCTTCCACCATTTCCCTTATAATTAATGTTTATCCCTGAAACGAGACAAACTTGGATACTTACTATAATCTCCATTCCTTTGGTTATAGGCACTACAATCATGTTCTCCACATTGGGATACACGATATTGATGCCTCGAATTTGCAAGAAAACCTTTTCTCACCACCATTTTCCTTATAATTTATATTTATCCATGAAATGATTCAAACTTAGTTTCCCGTAATAATCTCCATTCCTTCTATATGGGCAATACAATCATGCTCATCATATTGGGATACATGATATTAATGCTTTGGATTTGCAAGAAAAGCTTTTCGTTCCATTATTTTCCATATAATTGATGTTCATCTGTGAAATGAGACAAACTTGGATACTCATAATAATCTCCCTTATTTTTTTGATAAGGGCACTACAATCATGTTGTCCACCTTGGGATACACAATATTGATGCTTAGGATTTGCAAGAAAACATTTTCTTTCCACCATTTTCCTTATAATGAAAGTTTATCTATGAAATGAGACAAACTTGGATACTCATGATAATCACCATTCTTTTTGTTATAGGCACTACAATCATGTTCTCCAAATTAGAATGCACGATATTGATGCTTCTGATTGCAGGAAAAGCTTTTCTTTCCACCATTTTTCTTATAACCTAAGTTAATCTATGAAATGAGAAAAACTTAGATACTCATAATAATCTTCATTACTTTTGCGAATGGGCACTGCAATCATGTTCTCCACATTAGGAAACACAATATTAACGGAATAGACTTGCAAAAAAAACTTTACTTTCCACCATTTTCCTTATAATCAATGTTTATCTGTGATATAAGATAAACTTGGAGACAAATTATAATCTCCATTCTTTTCGTTATAGGTGCTATAATCATTTTGTGCACATTGGGATACACAACATTGAAGCTTTGGATTTGTAAGAAAAGCTTTTCTTTCTACCATTTTCCTTATAATTAATATTCATCCATGAAATGAGTCAAACTTGGATACTCATAATAATCTCCATTTTTATTGTTATGGGCACTACAATCATGTTCTCCACATTGGGATACACGATATTGGTTCTTTGGATTTGGAATATTTACACCATTTTCCTTATAATTAATGTTCATCCGTGAAAAGGGATAAACTTGGATGAAATTATCATCTCCATTATTTTTATTAGGGGCACTATAATCACGTTCTCTGCATTGGGATACATGATATTGATACTTTAGATTTGCATGAGAAGCTTTTCTTTTTTGTCATTTTCCTTATAATTAATGTTCATTCCCGAAATGAGTCAAACATGGCTGCTCGTAATAATTTCCATCCTATTTGTTATGGGCACTAGAATCATGTTCTCCGCCTATTGGGATGCATGATATTGACACTTTCGATTTGCAAGAAAAGATTTCTTTTCCATAATTTTCCTCGTAATTAATGTTCATCTGTGAAATGAGACAAACTTGAATACCTATTATAATCTCCATTGTTTTTGTTATGCGTACTACAATCATGTTCTCCACATTGGGATGCATAGTATTGATGCCCTGGATTTGCAAGAAAAGCCTTTTTTTCCACTGTTTTCCTTACAAATAATGTTCACGAGTTAAACTTGGATACTTATAATAATCTCCATTCTTTTTGTTAGGGGTATTACAATCATGTTCCTTCCAATTAATGTTCATTCGTGAAATGAGTCCAACTTGGATACTCATTATAATCTTCGTTCTTTTTGTTATGGGCACTACAATCATGTTCTCTATATTGGGTTACACGATATTGATGCTTTGTATTTGCAAGAAAAGCTTTTCGCTCTACCATTTTCCTTATAATTAATATTCATTTTTAAAATTAGTCAAATTTGGATACTCGTCATGATCTCTATTCTTTTTGTTCTAGGCACTACAATTATGTTCTCTACATTGGGATAAATGCTATTGATGCTTTGGATTTGCAAGAAAAGACTTTCTTGCCATGATTTTTCTTATAATTAATATTCATTCATTAAATGAGACAAACTTGAATACTCAAAATTATTTTCATTCTTATTGCTATGGGCACTAGGATCATGTTCCCCATATTAGGCTTCACGATATTAATGCTTTGGATTTGCAGGAAAAGATTTTCTTTCTGCCATTTTCCTTACAATTAATGCTCATAAGTGAAATGAGACAAACTTTGATACTTACTATAATCTTCATGCTTTTTGTTATGGGCACTATAATCATATTCTCCACATTAGGATACACGATATTGATGGTTGGATTTGTAAGAAAAGCTTTTTTTTCCACCATATCCTTCTAATTAATATTCATTCATAAAATGTGTCAAACTCGGATACTCATAATAATCTCTTTCTTTTTGTTATGGGCACTACAATCAAATTCTTCTCATTGGGATACATAGTATTGATGCTTTGGATTTGCAAGAAAAGCTTTTTTTCCCCCGTTTTCCTTATAAATAATGTTCACGAGTCAAACTTAGTTACTTACAATAATCTCCATTCATTGTGGTAGGGGCATTGCAATCATGTTCCTTGCAATTAACGTTCATTCGTGAAATGAGTCCAACTTGGATACTCATTATAATCTCCGTTCTTTTTGTTATGGGCACTATAATTATGTTCTTTACATTGGGATACATGACATTGATGCTTTGAATTTGCAAGAAAAGCTTTTCTCTCGACCATTTTCCTTATAATTAATATTCATTCCTGAAATTAGTCAAATTTGGATGCTCATCATAATCTGTATTCTTTTTGTTCTAGGCACTACAATCATGTTCTCTACATTGGGATGCACGATATTGATGCTTTGAATTTGCAAGAAATGATTTTCTTTCCACCATTTTTCTTGTAATCAATGTTCATCTGTTAAAAGAGAGCAACTTGAATACTCATAATTATTTTCATTTTTGTTGCTATGGCAACTACAATCATGTTCCCCATATTGGGCTTGACATATCAATGCTTTGGATTTGCAAGAAAAGATTTTATTTCTGCCATTTTCCTTATAATTAATGCTCATACGTGAAATGGGACAAACTTTGATACTTACTATAATCTCCAAGCTTTTTGTTGTGGGCACTATACTCATATTCTCCACATTAAGATACACGATATTGATGGTTGGATTTGCTAGAAAAGCTTTTCTCTCTACCATTTTCCTTATAATTAATATTCATCTGTAAAATGTGTCAAACTTTGATACTCATAATAATCTCCATTCTTTTTATTATGAGCACCAGAATACACGATATTGATGCTTTGGAGTTGCAAGAAAAGCTTTTTTTCCACCATTTTCCTTACAAATAATGTTCATCCATGAAATGAGTCCAACTTGGATACTTATTATAATCTCTATTCTTTTTGTTGTGGGCACTGCAATCATGTTTTCCACATAGGGATACACGATATTGATGCTTTGAATTTGCAAGAAAAGCTTTTCTCTCTGCCATTTTCTTTATAATTAACATTCATTTGTGAAATGAGTCAAATTTAGATACTCATCATAATCTCTATTCTTTTTGTTCTAGGCACTACAATCATGTTCTCCATATTGGGATACACGATATTGATGCTTCAGATTTGCAAGAAAAGATTTTCTTTCCACTATTTTCCTTATAATTTATTTTCATCCGTTAAATGAGACAAACTTGAATACTCGAAATTATTTTCATTCTTTTTGCTATGGGCACTACAATCATGTTCCCCATATTGGGTTTCACGATATTAATACTTTAGATTTGCTGGAAATGCTTTTGTTTCTGCCATTTTTCTTATAATTAATGCTTATACGTGAAATGAGACAAACCTCGATGCTTACTATAATCTCCATGCTTTTTGTTATGGGCACTACAATCATATTCTCTACATTAGGATACACAATATTAACGATTGGATTTACAAGGAAAGCTTTTCTCTCCACCATTTTCCTTATAATTATTATTTATTCGTGAAATATGTTAAACTTGGATACTCGTAATAATCTCCATTTTTTTAGTTATGGGCACTACAATCACGTTTTGCACATTGGGATACACTATATTGAAGCTTTGGAGTTGCAAGAAAAGCTTTTCTTTCCTCCATTTTCCTTATAAATAGTGTTTATTTGTGAAAGGAGTCCAACTTGGACATTCATTATAAGCTTGATTCTTTTTGTTTTGGGCACTACAATCATGTTCTCCATAATGGGATACGTGATATTGATGCTTTGAATTTACAAGAAAAGCTTTTCTCTAAACCATTTTCCTTATAATTAATATTCATTCGTGAAATGTGTTAAATTTGGTTACTCGTCATAATCTCTATTCTTTTCATTCTAGGCATTACAATCATGTTCTTCATATTGGGATACACGATATTGATGCTTTGGATTAGAAAGAAGAGATTTTCTTTCCACCATTTGCCCTATAATTAATGTTCATCTATTAAATGAGACAAACTTGAATACTCGAAATTATTTTCATTCTTTTTGCTATGGGCACTATAATCAAGTTCCCCATCTTGGTTTTCACAATATTAATACTTTGGATTTGTAGGAAAAGCTTTTCTTTTTGCCATTTTCATTATAATTAATGCTCATACATGAAATGAGACAAACCTCAATACTTACTATAATCTCTATACTTTTTGTTGTGGGCACTATAATCATATTTTCCACATTAGGATACATGATATTGAAGCTTTAGAGTTACAAGAAAAGCTTTTCTTTCCACCATTTTCCTTATAAATAATGTTCATCCGTGAAATAAGTCCAACATGGATACTCATTATAATCTCCATTCTTTTTGATATAGGCACCACAATCATGTTCTTCATGCTGAGATACACGATACTGATGCTTTGAATTTGCAAGAAAAGCTTTTCTCTCTACCATTTTCTTTATAATTAATATTCTTTCATGAAATGAGTCAAATTTGGATACTTGTCATAATCTCTATTCTTTTCGTTCTAGGCATTACAATCATGTTATCCATATTGGGGTACACGATATTGATGCTTTAGATTTGCAAGAAAAGATTTGCTTTCCACTATTTTCCTTATAATTAATGTTTATTTGTTAAATGAGACAAACTTGAATACTCAAAATTATTTTCATTCTTTTTGTAATAGGCACTACAGTCATGCTCCCCGTATTGGGTTTCACGATATAATGCTTTGGATTTGCAGGAAAAGCTTTTCTTTTTGCCATTTTCCTTATAATTAATGCTCATACATGAAAGAAGACAAACTTTGATACTTACTATAATCTTCGTGCTTTTTGTTATGCGCACTACAATCATATTCTCCACATTAGGATACACGATATTGATTGTTAGATTTGCAAGAAAAGCTTTTCTCTCCACCATTTTCCTTATAATTAATATTCATCTGTGAAATGTGTCAAACTTGGATACTCGTAATAATCTACATTCTTTTTGTTATAGGCACTACAATCAAATTCTCCAAATTGGGAAACACGATATTTATGCTTTCGAGTTGCAAGAAAAGCTTTTCTCTCTACCATTTCCCTTCTAATTATTATTCATTTATGAAACAAGTTCAATTTGGATACTTGTCATAATCTCTATTCTTTTCGTTCTAGGCATTACACATGTTCTCCACATTGCGATACACGATATTGATGCTTTGGATTTGCAAAAAAAGATTTTCTTTCCATCATTTTCCTTATAATTAATGTTCATCCGTTAAATGAGAGAAACTTGAACACTCAAAATTATTTTCTTTCTTTTTGCTATTGGCACAACAATCATGTTCCCCACATTAGGTTTCACAATACTCATGCTTTGGATTTGTGGGAAAAGATTTGCTTTCTGCCATTTTTCTTATAATTAACGCTCATACGTGAAATAAAGCAAACTTAGATACTTACTATAATCTCCATGCCTTTTGTTAAGGGCACTACAATTATATTCTCCACATTGGGATACACGATATTGATTATTGGATTTGCAAGAAAAGCTTTTCTCTCCACCATTTTCGTTATAATTAATATTCATCCATGAAATGGGTCAAACTTGGATACTCGTAATAATATCCATTCTTTTTGTTATGGGCACTACAATCACATTCTCCAAATTAGGAAACACGGCATTGATGCTTTGGATTTGCACGAAAAGCTTTTCTTTCCACCATTTTCCTTATAATCAAAGTTCATCCGTGAAATAGGACAAACTTTGATACTCATAATAATCTCGATTATTTTTGTGATTGGGCACTACACTCATGTTCTCCACTTTGGGATACACAATATTGATGCTCTAGACTGGCAAGAAAGCCTTTTTTTTCCACCATTTTTGTTATAATTAATGTTCATCTGTGAAATGAGACAAACCTAGTGACTTATTATAATCTCCATTATTTTTATGATTGGGCACTACAACCATGTTCTCCATTTTGGGATGCATGATTTTGATGCTTTAGAGTTGCAAGAAAAGCTTTTCTTTTAACCATTTTACTTATAAATAATGTTCATACGTGAAATGAGATAAACTTGGATAGTCATAATAATCTCCATTCTTTTTGTTATGGGCATTACAATCATGTTATTTGCAAAGGGATACACTATATTGATTCTTTGGATTCGTAAGAAAAGCTTTTCCTTCCATCATTTCCCTTATAATTGATCCTTATTCGTGAAAAAGACAAACTTGGATACTCATTATAATCTCTATTCTTTTTGTTATGGGCACTACAATCACGTTATCCACATTGGGATACATGATATTGATGCTTTGAATTTGCAAGAAAAGCTTTTCTCTCCACCATTTTCCTTATAATTTATATTCATTTATGAAATGAATCAAACCTGGATACTTATAATAATCTTCGCTCTTTTTATACGAGCACAACAATCACGTTCTCCATATTGGGATACACGATATTGATGCTTTAGAGTTGCAAGAAAAACTTTTCTTTCCACTATTTTCCTTATAATCAAAGTTCATTTATGAAATAAGAGAAACTTGGAATCTCGTAATAATCTCCATTTCTTTCATAATTGGGCACTGCAATCATGTT
Source organism: Adansonia gregorii (assembly GCA_038382025.1). Lineage (NCBI taxonomy): Eukaryota > Viridiplantae > Streptophyta > Magnoliopsida > Malvales > Malvaceae > Adansonia > Adansonia gregorii. The sequence goes on along the minus strand of JBBYHO010508438.1, from coordinate 68,274 downwards.
CTGCACATTGCGATACACGATATTGATGCTTTAAAGTTGCAAGAAAGGCTTTTCTTTCAACCATTTTCCTTATAAATAATATTCATCTATGAAATGAGTCCAACTTGGATACTTGTAATAATCTCCATTCTTTTTGTTATGGGCACTACAATTATGTTCTCGGGATTTGGATACACGATATTGATGCTTTGCATTTGCAAGAAAAGCTTTTCTCTCTACCAATTTTCTCATAATTAATATTCATCTATGAAATGAGTCAAATTTGGATACTCATAATAATCTTTATTCCTTTTGTTCTGGGGACTACAATCATGTTTTTCATATTGGGATACACGATATTGATGCTTTGGATTTGCAAGAAAAGATTTTTCCTTCCATTATTTTCCTTATAATTAATTTTCATCCATTAAATGAGACAAACTTACATACTCAAAATAATTTCCATTTTTTTTGCTACGGATACTATAATCATGTTCCTTACATTGTGCTTCACAGTATTAATGCTTTGGATTTGCAAGAAAAGCTTTTCCTTCCACAATTTTCCTTATAATTAATTTTCATCCATGAAATGAGATAAATTTCAATACTCATTATTATCTCCATTCTTTTTTTTGGGTACTACAATCATATTCTGCACATTGGGATGTATGATGTTGATGGTTTGGATTTAAAAGAAAAGCTTTTCTCTCCATCATTTTCCTTATAATTAATTTTCATCTATGAAATGTGTCAAACTTGGATACTCGTAACAATCTCCATTCTTTTTGTTTTAGGCACTAAAATCAAGTTCTCCAAATTTGGATACACGATATTGATTATTTGGATTTGTAGGGAAAGCTTTTCTTTTTACCATTTTCCTTATAATCAAAGTTAATCTGTGAAATGAGAAAAACCTGGATACTCATAATAATCTCCATTATTTTTGTGATTGGGCACTATAATCATATTTTTTATATTGGGGTACATTATATTGATGCTTTAAACTTGCAAGAAAAACTTTTCTCTCCACTATTTTTCTTATAATCAAAGTTTACTCGTGAAATGAGACAAACTTGGAGACTAATTATAATCTCCATTCTTTTCATTATAGGTATTATAATCATGTTGTGCATATTGGAATACACAACATTGAAGCTTTGGATTCGCAGGAAAAGCTTTTATTTCTACCATTTTCCTTATAATTAAAGTTTATCTGTGAAATAAGTCAAACATGGATACTCATAATAATCTTCATTCTTTTTGTTATGGGCACTACAATCATGTTCTCTGCATTAGGATACATGATATGGATGCTTTGCATTTGGAAGAAAAGCTTTCCTTAGCACCATTTTCCTTATAATTAATGTTCATCCGTGAAATGAGACAAACATGAATACTTATTATCGTCTCTATTCTTTTTGTTACAAGCACTACAATCATGTTCTTCACATTGGGATACAGGATATTGATGCTTTGGATTTACAAGAAATGCTTTTCTTTTTGTCATTTTCCTTATAATTAATGTTCATCCGTGAAATGAGTCAAACATGGATACTTGAAATAATCTCCATCCTTTTTGTTATGCGTACTAGAATCACGTTCTCTATATTGGGATACACAGTATTGATGCTTTGGATTTGCAAAAAAATATTTTCTTCCACCATTTTCCTTATAAAATGAGTCAAATTTGGATGCTCATCATAATCTCTATTCTTTTTGTTCTGGTCACTACAATCATGTTCTCCATATTGGGGTACGCTATATTAATGCTTTGGATTTGCAAGAAATGCTCTTTTCTCCAGCATTTTTCTTATAATTAATATTCATCTGTGAAATGTGTCAAACTTGGATACTCATAATAATATTTATTCTTTTTGTTACAAGCACTACAATCATGTTCTCCAAATTGGGAAACACGATATTAATGCATTGGATTTGCCGAAAAAGCTTTTCTTTCCACCATTTTTCTTATAATCAAAGTTCATCTGTGAAGTGGGAGAAACTTTGATACTCATAATAATCTCCATTATTTTTGTTATGGGCACTACAATCATTTTTTCACATTGGGGTGCATGATATTGATGCTTTGAATTTGCAGGAAATGCTTTTCTCTCCACCGTTTTCCTTATAATTTATATTCATCCATGAAATGAATCAAACTTGGATACTCATAATAATCTTCATTCTTTTTATATGGGTGCTACAATCATGTTCTCCATGTTGAGATACACAATATTGATATTTTAGATTTGCAAGAAAAGATTTTTTTCTACTATTTTCCTTATAATCAAAGTTCAATCACGAAACGAGTTAAAATTTAAATCTCATAATCATCCCTATTTTTTTGTGATTGGGCATTACAACCATGTTCTCCATATTGGGATACATGATATTAATGCTTTGGACTTGCAAGAAAAGCTTTTCTTTCCACCATTTTTCTTATAATTAATGTTCATCTATGAAATAGGATAAACTTGTATACTCATAATAATCTCCATTATTTTTTTATTGGGCACTATAATCATGTTCTCTACATTAGGATACACGATATTGATCCTTTGGACTTGCAAGAAAAACTTTTGTTTCCAATATTTTCTTTATAATCAAAGTTTATTTGTGGAATAAAAGGGACTTGGAATCTCGTAATGATCTCTATTTCATTTCTGATTGGGCACTACAATCATGTTCCCTGCATTGGGATACACGATATTGATGCTTTCGAGTTGCAAGAAAAGCTTTTTTTCCACCATGTTCCTTTTAAATAATGCTCATCTTGGAAATGATGCGAACGTGGATACTCGTAATAATCTTCTTTCTTTTTGTTGTAGGCACTACAATCACATTCTCCAGATTGGGATACATGATATTGATCATTGGATTTGAAGGAAAAGCTTTCCCTTCCACCATTTTCTTTATAATCAAAGTTTATCCATGAAATAGGACAAACTATTATACTCATAATAATCTCCATTCCTTTTGTGATTGGGCATTACAATCATGTTCTCCATTTTAGGATACACAGTACTGATGCTTTGGACTTGTAAGAAAAACTTTTCTTTTCACCAATTTTCTTATAATTAATGTTCATCTGGTAAATCAGACAAACCTGGACACTCATTACAATCTCCATTATTTTTGCAATTGGGCACTACAACCATGTTTTCCACGTTGGGATACACGATATTGATGTTTTAGAGTTGCAAGAAAAACTTTTGTTTCCACCATTTTACTTTTAAATAATGTGCATTTGTAAAATAAGATAAACTTGGATACTCGTAATAATCTTCATTCTGTTTGTTACGGGCACTACAAGCATGTTCTCCGTATTGGGATACACGATATTGATGCTTTGGATTTGAAGGAAAAGCTTTTCCTTCCACCATTTTCCTTATAATTAATGCTCATCCATGAAATAAGACAAACTTGGATACTCATTATAATCTCCATTCCTTAAAGTTAATGTTCATCTATGAAATGTGTCAAACTCTTAATAATCTCCATTCTCTTAGTTATGGACACTGCCATCATGTTCTCCACATTGAGATACAGGATATTGATGCTTTGGGTTTGCAATAAAACCTTTTTTTTCCACCATTTCCTTATAATTAATATTCATCCATGAAATGAGTCAAACTTGGATACTAGTAATATTCTCTATTTTTTTTATGGGCATTACAATCATGTTCTTTAAATTAGGATACATGGTATTGATGCTATGGATTTGCAAGAAAAGCTTTTCTTTCCACCATTTTCCTTATAATTAATGTTCACCCGTGAAATGAGACAAACTTGGATACTCATTATAATCTCTATTGTTTTTTGTAATAGGCACTCTAATCATGTTCTCCGGATTGGGATATATAATATTGAATTTTTTATTTACAAGAAAAGCTTTTCTTTCCACTATTTTCCTTAAAATTAATGTTCATCCGTTAAATGAGAGAAACTTAAAAACTCGTAATAATCTAAATTTTTTTTGTTATGGGCACTACAATCATGTTCTCTTTATTGAGATATATGATATTGATGCTTTGGATTTGGAAGAAAAGCTTTTCTTTCCACCACTTTCCTTATAATTAATTTTAATCCATGAAATGAGACAAACTTGGGTACTCATGATAATCTCCAATCTTTTTGTTATGGGCACCAAAATTATGTTCTCCATATTTGGATGAACAATATTGATTCTTTGGATTTGGAAGAAAAATTTTTCTTTCCACTAGTATCCCTATAATTAATTTTCACCTGTGAAATGAGACAAACATGGATACTCATTATAATCTTTACTCTTTATTTAATAGGCACTATAATCATGTTCTTCATATTGGGATATACGATATTGATGCTTTGGATTTGCAAGAAAAGCTTCACTTTCCACTATTTTCCATATAATTAATGTTGTTCCATGAATGAGATAAACTTGGATGCTCGTAATAATCCTAATTTTTTTGCTATGGGCACTACAGTCATGTTCTCCTTATTGCGATACACGATATTGATGCTTCGGATTTGTAAGAAAAGCTTTTCCTTTCACCATTTTCCTTATAATTAATGTTCATCCGTGAAATTAGACAAACTTTGATACTTATTATAATCTTTATTCTTTTTGTTGTAGGCACTACAATCAAGTTTTCCACATTTGGATGCATGATATTGATACTTTAGATTTGCAAGAAAAGCTTTTTTTTCCACCATTTTCCTTATAATTAATGTTCACCCGTAAAATGAGACAAACTTTGACACTCACAACAATCTCCATTCTCTTTCTTATGGGCACTACAATCCTATTCTCCACATTGAGATGCACAATATTGACACTATGGATTTGCAAGAAAAGTATTTCTTTTTACCATTTTCCTTATAATTAATGTTCATTCATGAAATAAGTCAAACTTGGAAACTCATAATAATATCAATTCTCTTTGTTATGGGCATAACGATCATGTTCTCCTTATTGGGATGTACAATATTAATGTATTGGATTTCTAAGAAAACCTTGTCTTCCCATCATTTTTCTTATAATTAATGTTCATCCATAAATGAGACAAACAAAGATACTCATTATAATCTCTTTTCTTTTTGTTAAAAGATTACAATTATGTTCCCTTCATTAGGATACACAATATTGATGTTTTAGATTTGCAAGAAAAGCATTTCTTTCCACCATTTTCCTTATAATTAATGTTCATCATGGAATGAGACAAACTTTAATACTGATTATAATTTCCATTCTTTTCATTATGGGCACTATAATCATGTTATCCATATTGGGATACACGATATTGATCCTTTGGATTTACAAGAAAAGCTTTTCATTCCACCTTTGTCCTTATAATTAATGTTCATCCGCGAAATAAGATAGACTTGGTTACTTGAAATAATTTCCATTTTTTTTGTTATAGGCACTACAATCATGTTCTCTACATTGAGATATGCGATATTGATGCTTTGGATTTGCAAGAAACGTTTTTCTTTCCACCGTTTTCCTTATAACTAATGTTCACTTGTAAAATAAGACAAACATTTATACTCATTATAATCTCCATTCTTTTTGTTATGGGTACTACAATCATTTTCCCCATATTGGGATACATGATATTGATGTTTTGAATTTGCAAGAAAAGCTTTTCTTTCTGCCATTTTCCTTACCATTAATGCCCATCTGTGAATTGAGACAAGCTTGGATACTCATTTTAATCTCTGTTCTTTTTATTGTGAGCACTGCAATCATGTTCTCCACATTTGTATTGATGCTTTGGATTTGCAAGAAAGCTTTTCTTTCAGCCATTTTCCTTATAATTAATGTTCATCCATGAAAAGAGTTCAACTTGGATAATCATAATAATCTCTTTTTTTTTTGTTATGGGCACTACAATCATGTTCTCCATGTTGGGATACATGATATTCATGCTTTGGATTTGCAAGAAAAGTTTTTCTTTCCACCATTTTCCTTATAATTAATGTTCATACATGAAATTAGGCAAAATTTTATGCACACTATTCTCCATTCTCTTCGTTATGTGCACTATAATCATGTTCTCCACATTGGGATTCACTATATTGATTCTATAGATTTTCAAGAAAAGCTTTTCTTTTCACCATTTTCTTTATGATTAGCGTTCATCTATGAAATAAGGCAAACTTGGATATTTGTAATAGTTTCCATTCATTTTGTTATGGGCAGTTGAATCATGTTCTGCACATTAGGATACATGATATTGAGGCTTTGGATTAGAAAGAAAATCTTTTCTTTCCACCATTTTCCTTGTAATTAATATTTATCCGTAAAATAAGTCAAATTTATAATAATCCCCATTTTTTTTGTTATGGGTAGTACAATCATGTTCTCCACATTTGGACACATGATATTTATCTTTTGGATTTTCAAAAACAACTTTTTTTTCACTATTGTCCTTATAATTAATGTTCATCCGTGAAATGAGTCAAACTCATAATAATCTCTTTTCCTTCTGTTATAGGCGCTACAATCATGTTCTTCATATTGGGATGCATGATATTGAGGCTTTGGATTTACAAGAAAGTTTTTCCTTTCCACCATTCTCCTTATAATCAATTTTCATCTATGAAATGAGTCAAACGCATAATAATCTCCATTCTTTTTGTTATGGGCACTACAATCATGTTCTCGACATTGGATACATAATATTGATGTTTTGGACTTGTAAGAAAAGCTTTTTTTCTACCATTGTCCCCATAATTAATCTTCATCTTGAAATAAGTCAAACTTGTGATAATCTTTATTTTGGTTGTTATGGGCATTACAATCATGTTCTCCGCATTGGGATACATGATATTGATGCTTTAGATTTGCAAGAAAAGCTTTCTTTTTCACCATTTTCCTTACAATTAATGTTTATCCGTAAAATAAGACAAACTTTGATACTCATTATATTCTCCATTCTTTTCGTTATGGGCACTACAATCATGTTCTCCATATTGGGATACACGATATTGATGCTTTGGTTTTGCAAGAAAAGCTTTTCTTTCCTTTAATTTCCTTATAATTAATATTTATCTGTGAAATAAGATAAACCTGGATACTCGTAATAATATCCATTCTTTTTGTTTTGGGCATTACAATCATGCTTCTTACATTGGGATACATAATATTAATGCTTTCAATTTACAAGAAAAGCTTTTCTTTCCACCATTTTACTTATAATTAAAGCTCATCCATGAAATGAGACAAACGTACATACTTATTATAATCTCTATTCTTTTTGTTATGGGTATTACAATCATGTTCCCCTCTTTAGGATACGCGATATTAATGTTTTGGATTTGGAAGAAAAGCTTTTCTTCCACCATTTTCCTTATAAGTAATGTTTATCCGTGAAAAGAAATAAACTTTGATACTGATTATAATGTCCATTCTTTTCATTATGGGCACTACAATCATGTTCTCCACATTGGGATGCACTATACTGATGCTATAGATTTGCAAGAAAAGCTTTTAGTTCTGCCATTTTCCTTATGATTAATGTTCATCCATGAAATGAGGCAAACTTGGATACTCATAATAGTTTTCATTCTTTTTGTTATAGGCTATTCAATCATGTTCTCTACATTAGGATACATGATATTAAGGCTTTGGATTTACAAGAAAATCTTTTCTTTCCACCATTTTCCTTATAATGAATACTTATCTGTGAAATGAGTCAAACTCGTAATAATCTCTATTCTTTTTGTTATAGGCACTACAATCATGCTCTCCACGTTGGGATACATGATATTGAGGCTTTGGATTTGCAAGAAAATCATTTTTTCCACTATTTTCCTTATAATTAATGTTCATCCATGAAATGAGTCAAATTTGTAATAATCTCCATTCCTTTTGATATGGGCACTACAATCATGTTCTCCACATTTGGATACATGATACTGATGTTTTGGATTTGCCAAAATAGCTTTTTATTCCACCAATGTCCTTATAATTAATGTTCATCGAGAAATGAGTCAAACTCGTAATAATTTCTATCCTTGTTATTATGGGCACTACAATCATGTTCTCTGCATTAAGAGACATGATATTGATGCTTTGGATTTACAAGAAAAGCTTTTCTTTCCACCGTTTTCCTTATAATTAATGTTCATTTGTGAAATAAGACAAGCTTTAATACCCATTATATTCTCCATTCTTTTCATTATGGGTACTAAAATCATGTTCTTCATTTTGGGATACACGATATTGATGCTTTGGTTTTGCAAGAAAAGCTTTTCTTTCCTCTATTTTCCTTATAATTATTATTTATCCATGAAATGAGATAAACTTGGATACTCATAATAATTTCCTTTCTTTTTGTTTTGGGCACTACAATCATTCTCCCCACATTAGGATGCACGATATTAATGCTTTGGATTTGCAAGAAAAGTTTTTCTTTCCACAATTTTACTTATAACTAAAGTTAATCTGTGAAATGAGACAAACCTAGATACTCATTATAATCTCTATTCTTTATGTTATGGGCATTACAATCATGTTCCCCTCTTTGGGATACACGATATTGATGCTTTGGATTAGGAAGAAAACCTTTTCTTTCCACCATTTTCTTATAATTAATGTTTATCTGTAAAATGAGACAAATTTTGATACTAATTATAATCTCTATTCATTTCGTTATGGGCACTACCATCATGTTCTCCATATTGGGATACATGATATTGATGCTTTGGATTTGCAAGGAAAGCTTTTCTTTCCACCATTTTCTATATAATTGATGTTCATCCGTGAAATGAGACAAACTTGGAAACCCAAAATAATTGCCATTCTTTTTGTTATGGGCACTACAATCATGTTCTCCATATTGAGATACGCGATATTGAAGCTTTGGATTTGCAAGAGATGGTTTTCCTTCTACCATTTTCCTTATAATTGATGTTCACCTGTAAAATGAGACAAACAGAGACACTCATCATAATCTCCATTCTTTTTGTTATGGGCACTACACTCATGTTCCCCAAATTTGGATACACGACATTGATGCTTTGGATTTGCAAGAAAAGCTTTTCTTTCCACCATTTTCCTTATAATTAACATTCTTTCGTAAAATGTGATAAACTTGTATATTCATTACAATCCCTATTCCTTTTGTTAAGAGCACTACAATCATGTTCCCCACATTGGGATACACGATATTAATGCTTTGGATTTGCAAGAAAAGCTTTTCTTTCAACCATTTTCCTTATAATTAATGTTCAACCATGGAATGAGACAAACTTAGATATTTATCATAATCTCTATTCTTCTTGTTATGGGCACCATAATCATGGTCCCCACATTAGGATACATGATATTGATGGTTTGGATTTGCAAGAAAAGCTTTTCTTTACACCATTTTACTTATAATTAATGTTCATCTGTGAAATGAGATAAACTTGGATACTCATAATAATCCTAATTTTTTTTGTTATGGGTACTACAATCATCTTTTCCTTATTGGGATACATGATATTGACACTTCGGGTTCGCAAGAAAAGCTTTTCTTTCCACCATTTTTTTATAATTATTGTTCATATGTGAAATGAGACAAATTTGGATACTTATTATAATCTCTATTCCATTTGTTATAGGCACTGCAATCATGTTCTCCATATTTGGATACTCGATACAGATGCCTTGGATTTGCAAGAAAAGCTTATTTTTCCACCATTTTCCTTATAATTAATGTTCATCTGTGCAATGAGACAAACTTTAATACTTATTATAATCTTCATTCTCTTTGTCATGGGAACTACGATCATGTTCTCCACATTGGGATACAGGATATTGATGCTATGGATTTGCAAGAAAAGCTTTTATTTTCACTATTTTCCTTATAATTAATGATCATTCATGAAATGAGTCAAACTCGTAATAATCTCCATTCTTTTTGTTATGGGTAGTACAATCATGTTTTCCACATTGGGATACACGATTTGATGGTTTGGAGTTCCAAGAAAAGCTTTTCTCGTCACCATTTTTCTTATAATTAATGTTCATCCATGAAATGAGGCAAACCTGGATACTCAATATAATTTCCATTCTTTTTGCTCTAGGCACTGCAATCATGTTCCCCATATTAGGACGTACAATATTAATGCTTTGGACTTATAATAATAGCTATTTTTTCCAGCATTTTCCTCATAATTAATGTTCATCTATGAAATGAGTTAAACTTGGATACTTTAATATCTCCATTCTTTTGGTTATAGGTACTGCAATCATGTTCTTCTCATTGGGATACATAATATTAATGCTTTGGATTTGCAAGAAAAGCTTTTCTTTCCACCATTTTCCTTGTAATTAATGTTCATCCATGAAATAGGACAAACTTTGATACCCATTATAATCTTTATTGGTCTCGTTATGCACACTACAATCAAGTTCCCCACATTGGGATACACGATATTGATGCTTTGGATTTGCAAGAAAAGCTTTCTTTCCACCATTTTCCTTATACTTAACGTTTATTCATTAAATGAGACAAATTTGGATACTCAGAATAATTTTTATTCTTTTTGTTATGGGCACTACAATCATGTTCCCTACATTGGGATACATGATATTGATGTTTTGGATTTGCAAGAAAAGCTTTTCTCCCCACCATTTTTCTTATAATTAAAATTTATCTATGAAATTAGACAAACCAAGATACTTATTATGACTTCTATTCTTTTTGTTATGGGCATTACAATCATGTTCTCCTCTTCAGGATACACAATATTGATGCTTCGGATTTTTAAGAAAAACTTTTCCTTCCACCATTTTTCTTATAATTAATGTTCATCTGTGAAATTAGATAAACTTTGATACTGATTATAATCTCCATTATTTTCATTATAGGCGCTACCATCATGTTCTCTGTACTGGGATACACAAGATTGATGCTTTAGATTTGCAAGAAAGCCTTTTCTTTCCACCTTTATCCATATAATTAATATTTGTCCATGAAATGAAATAAACTTGGATACTTGAAATAATTTCCATTCTTTTTGTCAATGGGCACTATAATCATGTTCCCCACATCGAGCTACGCGATATTGATGCTTTGGATTTGCAAGAGAAGCTTTTCTTACTATTATTTTCCTTATTATTAATGTTTATCCATAAAATGAGACAATCATAGATACTCATCATAAACTCTATTCTTTTTGTTATGGGCACTACAATCTTCTTCCTCAAATTTGGATAAACGATATTAATGCTTTGGATTTGCAAGAAAAGCTTTTCTTTCCACCATTTTCCTCATGACTAATGTTTATCGTAAAATGAGGTAAACTTGTATACTTATTATAATCCCCATTCTTTTTTTATGAGCACTACAATCATGTTCTCCACATTTGTATACATGATATTGATGCTTCGAATTTGCAAGAAAAGCTTTTCTTTCAACTATTTTCCTTATAATTAATGTTCATCCGTGAAATGACTCAAACTTGGATGCTCGTAATAATCTTCTTTCTTTTTGTTATGGGCACTACAATCATGTTTTCCACATTGGGATACATGATATTGATGCTTTGGATTTGCAAAAAAAGCTTTTTTTCCACCGTTTTCCCTACAATTGATGTTCATTCGTGAAATGAAACAAACTTGGATACTCGAAATAATTTGTATTTATTTTGTTATGGGCACTATAATCATGTTCCCCATATTGGGATACACGATATTGATGCTTTGGATTTTCAAGAAAAGCATTTCTTTCCATCATTTTCCTTCTAATTAATGTTCATCCATGAAATGAGAGAAATACTTAGATACTCAATATATTCTCTATTCTTTTTGTTATGGGCACCATAATTATGTTCCCCACATTAGGATACATTATATTGATGGCTTGGATTTGCCAGAAAAGCTTTTCCTTCCACCATTCTCCTTATAATTAACGTTCATCCATGAAATGAGATAAACTTGGATACTTGTAATGATCTTAATTCTTTTTGTTATGGGCACTACAACTATGGTCTCCCTATTAGGAAACATGATACTGATACTTTAGATTTGTAAGAAAAACTTTTCTTTCCACCATTTTCCTTATAATTAATGTTCATCTGTGAAATAAGATAAACTTGGATACTCATTACAATCTCTATTCTTTTGGTTATAGGCACTACAATCATGTTCTCCATATTTGGATGCATGATATAAATGCTTTGGATTTGTAAGAAAAGCTTTTCTTTCCACCATTTTCCTTATAATTTAAGTTCATCTACGAAATGGGACAAACTTTAATACTCATTATAATCTCTATTCTTTTCGTTATGGGCACTATAATCATGTTCTCGATATTGGGATACACGGTGTTAATGCTTTGGACTTGTAAGAAATGCTTTTTTTCCACCACTTTCCTTATAATTAATGTTCATCCTTGAAATAAGCCAAGCTTGAATACTCGTAATAATCTCAATTCCTTTTCTTATGGGCACTACAATCATGTTCTTCGCACTGGGATATATGCTATTGTTACTTTGGATTTGGAAGAAAAGCTTTTCTTTCCACTATTTTGCTCATAATTAATGTTCCGCCATGAAATGAGATAAACTTAGATACTCATTATAATCTCTATTCTTTTTTTTATGGGCACTACAATCATGTTCTCTACATTGGGACACACGATATTGATGCTTTGGATTTGCAAGGAAAGCTTTTATTTTCACTATTTTCCTTATAATTAATGTTCATCCATAAAATAAGACAAATGTGGAAACTCATAATAATCTTAATTTTCTATGCTATGGGCACCACAATCATGTTATCCTTATTGGGATACATGATATTGATGCTTTGGATTTGCAAGATAAGCTTTTCTTTCCATTATTTTCCTTATAATTCATGTTCATCCACGAAATAAGACAAACTTGGGTACTCATTATAATCTCTAATCTTTTTGTTATAGGCACTACAATCATGTTCTCCACATTGGGATACACGATATTGATTCTTTGGATTTACAAGATAAGCTTTTCTTTCTACTATTTTCCTTATAATTAATGTTTTTTTGTGAAATGAGACAAACATGGATACTCATAACAATCCAATTTTTTTTTGTTATGGGCACTACAATCATGTTTTCCTTATTGCGATACATGATATTGATGCTTTGGATTTGCAAGAACAGCTTTTCTTTCCACCATTTTTGTTATAATTCATGTTCATCCACGAAATGAGTCAAACCTGCAATAATCTCAATTCTTTTTGTTATAGACACTACAATCATGTTCTCCACTTTAGGATGCATGATGTTGATGCATTGAAGTTGCAAGAAAAGCTTTTTCTTTCAACGTTTTTCATTATAATAAATGTTCATCCATGAAATGACATAAACTTAGATACTAGTAATAATTTCCATTCTTTTCATTATTGGCATGACAATCATGCTCCGCACATTTGGATAAACGATATTGATTCTTTGGATTTGCAAGAAAAGCTTTTCTTTCTGCCATTTTCCTTGTAATTAATGATCATCCATGAAATGAGACAAACTTGCATACTAGAAATAATTTCGATTTTTTTTGTTATGGGCATTACAATCATGTTCTCTGCATTGGGATACATGATATTAATGCTATAGATTTGTAAGAGAAGCTTTTCTTTTCACCATTTTCTTTACAATTAATGTTCATCTATGAATTGAGTCAAATTCGTAATAATGTCCATTTTCTTTGTAATAGGCACGGCAACCATGTTCTCCACATTGGGATGCACAATATTGATGCTTTGGATTTGCAAGAAAAGCTTTTCTTTACACCAATTTCGTTATAATTAATGATCATCCATGAAATGGGACAAACTTGCGTACTTAAAATAATTTCCCTTCTTTTTGTTATGGGCACTACAACCATGTTCTCTACATTAGGATACACGATATTGATGCTATGGATTTGCAAGAGAAGCTTTTCTTTCCACCATTTTCCTTACAATTAATATTCATCCGTGAAATGAATCAAACTCATTATAATCTCCATTCTCTTTGTTATGGGCACTGCAAACATGTTTTCCACATTGGGATGCAAGATATTGATGCTTTGGATTTGCAAGAAAAGCTTTTTTTTTCCACCATTGTCCTTATAATTAATGTTCACCTGTAAAATGAGACAAACTTTGATACTTATTACAATCTCCATTCCCTTTATTATAGGCACTGTAATCCTGTTCTCCATATTGAGATACACGATATTAATGCTATGATTTGGAAGAAAAGCCTTTCCTTCCACCATTTTCCTTATAATGATGTTCATTCATGAATTGAGTCAAGCCTGTAATAATCTTCATTCTTTTTTTATGGGCACTATAATCATGTTCTCCATATTGGGATGCATAATATTGATGCTTTGAAGTTGCAAGAAAAGCTTTTCTTTCAACCATTTTCATTATAATTAATGTTCATTCATGAAATGACACAAACTTGGATACTCATAATAATTTCCATTCTTTTTGTTATTCGCATGACAATCATGCTCCCCATATTTGATGCACGATATTGATGTTTTGGGTTTACAAGAAAAGCTTTTCTTTCCACTATTTTCCTCATAATTAAAGATCATCCATGAAATTAGATAAACTTGCATGCTTGAAATAATTTCCATTCTTTTTGTTATAGGCACTATAATCATGTTTTTTGCATCGGGATACACGATATTGATGCTATAGATTTGCAAGAGAAGCGTCTTTTTCCACCATTTTTCTTATAGTTAACATTCATCCGTGAAATGAGTCAAACTCATAATAATCTTAATTCTCTTTTTTTATGGGCACTACAACCATGTTCTCCACATTGGGATGCATGAAATTGATGCTTTGGATTTGCAAGAAAAGTGTTTCTTTTCACTATTTTCCTTATAGTTAATGTTCATCTGTGAAATAAGTAATACTTGTAATAATCTCAATTCTCTTTGTTATGGGCACTGCAACCATGTTCTCCACATTGGGATGCATGATATTAATGCTTTGGATTTGCAAGAAAATCTTTTCTTTCCACCATTTTCCTTATAATTTAAGTTAATTTATAAAATGAAACAAATGTCGATACTCATTATAATCTCCATTCTTTTTGTTATGGGAACTACAATCATGTTCTTGACATTGGGATGCATGATATTGATGCTTTGGATTCGTAAGAAATGTTTTTTTCTAGCACTTACCTTATAATTAATGTTTACCTTAAAATGAGTCAAACTTGTATACTCGTAATAATCTTAATTCTTTTTGTTATATTGGATTTGGAAGAAAAGCTTTTCTTCCTACCATTTTCCTTATAATTAATGTTCCTCCATGAAATGAGGCAAACTTGGATGCTTATAATAATCTCTATTCTTTTTCTTATGGGCAGTACAATCATGTTCTCCATATTGGGATGCACGATATGGATGCTTTGGATTTGCAAGAAAAGCTTTTCTTTCCACCATTTTCCTTATAATAATATACATTCATGAAATGAGCTAAACTTAGATACTTGTAATAATCTCTATTCTTTTTGTTATGAGCGCACTACAATTATGTTCTTTAGGTTGGGATACTCAGCATTGATGCTTTGGATTTGCAGGAAAAGCTTTTTTTCTACCATTTTGTTGATTATCAAAGTTTATCCATGAAATAAGACTAACTTGGAATCTCAAATTGATCTCCATTTTTTTTGTGATTGGTTACTACAATCATGTTCTCCACATTGGGATACATAATATTGATGCTTTGGATTTTAAATAAAAGCTTCTGTTTCCAACTTTTCCCTTATAATCAAAGTTTATCCACGGAATGATACAAACTTGGAATCTCATAATAATCTCCATTTCTTTTGTGATTGGGCACTACAACTTTGCTCTCCACATTGATATACATGATATTGAAGCTTTGGATTTGCAAGAAAAGCTTTTCTTTCCACCATTTTCCTCGTAATCAAAGTTTAACTGTGAAATGAGATAAACTTGGATACTTGTAACAATTTCCATTCTTTTTGTTATTGGGCACTCTAATAATGTTCACCTATTTTGGATACATAATATTGATGCTTTGATTTGGCAAGAAAAGCTTTTCTTTCCACCATTTTCGTTATTATTAAAGTTCATCCATGAAATAAGAGAAATTTGGATACTCATAATAATCTCCATTCTTTTTGTTAAGGGCATCACAATCATGTTCACCTCATTAGGGCACACGATATTGATGCTTTGGTTTGGCTAGAAAAGCTTTTCTTTTCATAATTTTTCTTATAATTAATGTTTATCCATGAAATGAGACAAAATTGGATACTCATAATAATCTTCATTCTTTTTGTTAAGGGCACTACAATTATTTTCTCTAAATTGGGATATTGATGCTTTGGTTTATCAAGAAAACATTTTCTTTGCACCATTTTCTTATAATCAATGTTCATCCATGTAATGAGTTAAACTTGGATACTTGTAATAATCTTCATTCTTTTGTTATGGACACTGCAATCATGTTTTCCTAATTGGGATACAATATATTGATGCTTTAGATTTTCAAGAATAGCTTTTTTTCCACCATTTTCCTTATAATCAAAGTTCATCTATGAAATGAGACAAACTTGGAGACTCACTATAATCTCCATTATTTTTGTGGTTAGGTACTATAATCATGTTCTTCATATTGGGATACGCGATATTGGTGCTCTAGATTTGCAAGAAAAGCTTTTTTTTCCACTATTTTCCTTAAAATTACTAATCATCTGTGAAATGAGTCAAACTTAGGTACTCGTAATAATCTCCATTCTTTTTGCTATAGGCACTGCAGTCATGTTCTTTAAATTGGGGTACACGACATTGGTGCTTTGAATTTGCAAGAAAATATTTTCCTTCCACCATTTTCCCTATAATCAAAGTTCATCCGTGAAATGAGATAAACTTAGAATCTCTTAATGATCTCTATATCTTTTGTGATTGGGCACACCAACCATGTTTACCACATTGGCACTGATGCTTTGGATTTTCAAGAAAAATTTCTCTTTCCACCATTTCCCTTATAACCAAAGTTTATCCATGAAATGATATGAACTTGAAATCTCATAATAATCTCCAGTCTTTTTGTTTTGGGCATTACAATCATTTTCTCCACATTAGGAAACATGATATTGATGCAATGGATTTGCAAGAAAAGCTTTCCTTTCCACTATTTTCCTTATAATTAATGTTCATCTATGAAATAAGACAAACTTGGAAACTCGTAATAATCTTAATTTTTTATGTTATGGGCACTACAATCATGTTCTCCTTGTTGGGATACATGATATCGATGTTTTTGCTTTGTAACAATAGCTTTTCTTTCCACCATTTTCCTTATAATTTATGTTCATCCATGAAATGAGATAAACTTTGATACTCATTATAATCTCCATTCTTTTCGTTATGGGTACTACAGTCATGTTCTCAATATTGGGATGCATGATATTAATGCTTTAGATTTGTAAGAAATGTTTTTTTTAGCACTTTCCTTATAATTAATGGTTATCCTTAAAATGAGTTAAACTTAGATACTCTAATAATCTCAATTCTTTTTGTTACTTTGGATTTGGAAGAAAAGCTTTTTTTTTCACCATTTTCCTTATAATTAATGTTCCTCCGTGGAATGAGACAAACTTGGATACTCATAATAATCTCTATTCTTTTTTTATGGGCACTGCAACATGTTCTCCGTATTATTAGGATACACGTCATTGACGCTTTGGATTTGCAAGAAAAGCTTTTTTTTCCACCATTTTCCTTATAATAAATATTCATTCGTGAAATAAGTTAAACTTGGATACTTGTAATAATCTCTATTCTTTTTGTTACGGGCGTATAACAATTATGTTCTTTAAGTTAGGGTACTTAGCATTGATGCTTTAGATTTGCAAGAAAAGCTTTTTCTCCATCATTTTCCTGATTATGAAAGTTTATCCATGAAATAAGACTAACTTGGAGTCTCAAATTGATCTCCATTTCTTTTGTGATTGGGTACTACAACCATGTTCTTCATATTGGGATACACGGTATTGACGCTTTTGATTTTAAAGGAAAGCTTCTCTTTCCAACTTTTCCCTTACAATCAAAGTTTATTTGTGAAATGATACAAACCTGAAATCTCACAATAATCTCCATTTCTTTGGTGATTGGGCATTACAATTTTGCTTTCCACATTGATATACATGATATTGAAGCTTTGGATTTGTAAGAAAAGCTTTTCTTTTCATCATTTTCCTTGTAATCAAAGTTTAATTGTGAATGAGACAATCTCAGATACTTACAACAATCTCCATTCTTTTGGTTATTGGGCACTATAAAAATGTTCACCTATTTGGGATACACGATATTGATGCTTTGATTTGGTAAAAAAAGCTTTTCTTTCCATTATTTTTCTTATTATTAAAGTTCAGCCATGAAATAAGAGAAACTTGGATACTCATAATAATCTCTATTCTTTTTGTTAAGGGCACGACAATCATGTTCACCTTATTAGGGCACATGATATTGATGCTTTGTTTTGGGAAGAAAAGCTTTTTTTTTCCACCATTTTCCTTATAATTAATGCTCATCTATGAAATGAGACAAACTTGGATACTCATAATAATCTCTATTCTTTTTGTTAAGGGCACTACAATCATGTTCTCCATATTGGGAAACACGATATTGATGCAATGGATTTGCAAAAAAATCTTTTCTTTCCTCTATTTTCCTTATAATTAATGTTCATCCATGAAATGAGTCAAACTCGTAATAATCTCCATTCTTTTTGTTATGGGCACTACAATCATGTTCTCTACATTGGGATACATGGTATTGATGCTTTGGATTTGCAGGAAAAGCTTTTCTTTCCATCATTTTCCTTATAATTAATGTCATTTGTGAAATGAGACAAACTTTGATACTCATTATAATCTCAATTCTTCTCGTTATGAGCACTACAATCATGGTCTCCACATTAGGATACACGATATTGATGCTATGGATTTAGAAGAAAAGCTTTTCTTTCCACCGTTTTCCTTATAATTAATGTTCACCCATGAAATGAGACAAACTTGGATACTCATTATAATCTCTATTTTTTTTATGGGCACTACAACCTTACTCTCCACATTGGGATACTCGATATTATTGCTTTGGATTCGCTAGAAAAGCTTTTCTTTCCCATATTTTCCTTATAATTAATGTTCATCCGTGAAATGAGATAAACTTAAAAACTTGTAATAATCTCAATTTTTTATGTTATGGGCACTACAATCATGCTCTCCTTATTGGGATACATGATTTTGATGCTTTGGATTTGCAAGAAAAGCTTTTCTTTCTAGCATTTTCCTTATAATTAATGTTCATCCGTGAAATGTGACAAACTTTGATACTCATTATAATCCCTAATCTTTTTGTTATGAGCACCAAAATCATGTTCTCCACTTTTGGGTGCTTGATATTGATGCTTTGGATTTGCAAGAAAAGCTTTTCTTTCCACCTTTTTCCTCATAATTAATGTTCACCCTTGAAGTGAGACAAACTTGGATACTCATTATAATCTCTATTCTTCTTTTATAGGCACTACAATCATTTTCTCCTCATTGAGATACACAATATTGATGCTTTAGATTTGCAAGAAAAGCTTTTCTTTCCACTATTTTCCTTATAATTAATGTTCTTCCGTGAAATGAAACAAACTTGGATACTCATAATAATCCTAATTTTTTTTGTTATGGGCACTACAGTCATGTTCTCCTTATTGGGATACATGATATTAATACTTTGAATTTTGAAGAAAAGTTTTTGTTTTCGCTATTTTCCTTATAATTAATGTTTATCCGTAAAAGTAGATAAACTTAGATACTTATTATAATCGCTATTCTTTTTGTTATGGGCACTACAATCATGTTTACCACATTTGGATACACGATTTTGATGCTTTGGATTTGCAAGAAAAGCTTTTCTTTCCACCTTTTTCCTCGTAATTAATGTTCACCCGTCAAGTGAGACAAACTTGGATACTCATTATAATCTCTATTCTTCTTTTATAGGCACTACAATCATTTTCTCCTCATTGAGATACACAATATTGATGCTTTAGATTTGCAAGAAAAGCTTTTATTTCTACTATTTTCCTTATAATTAATGTTCTTTCGTGAAATGAAACAAACTTGGATACTCATCATAATCCTATTTTTTTTTTGTTATGGGTACTACAGTCATGTTTTCCTTATTGGGATACATGATATTAATACTTTGAATTTTCAAGAAAAGTTTTTCTTTTTGCTATTTTCCTTATAATTAATGTTTATCTGTAAAAGTAGACAAACTTAGATACTTATTATAATCGCTATTCTTTTTGTTATGGGCACTACAATCATGTTTACCACATTTGGATACACAATATTAATGCTTTGGATTTGCAAGAAAAGCTTTTCTTTTCACCATTTTCCTTATAATTAA
Source organism: Adansonia gregorii (assembly GCA_038382025.1). Classification (NCBI taxonomy): domain Eukaryota; kingdom Viridiplantae; phylum Streptophyta; class Magnoliopsida; order Malvales; family Malvaceae; genus Adansonia; species Adansonia gregorii. The sequence goes on along the minus strand of JBBYHO010508438.1, from coordinate 47,892 downwards.
TGATCACTCGTGAAATGAAACAAACTTTGATATGACTACAATCTCTATTTTCATTGTTATGGGCATTAAAATCCTATTCTCCATATTGAGATACATAATATTGACGCTATGGATTTACAAGAAAAGCTTTTCTTACCACCATTTTCCTTATAATTAATGTTTATTCGTGTAATGAGTCAAACTTGGATAGTCATAATAATATCAATTTTTTTGTTATGGGCACAACAATCATGTTCTCCTTATTAGGATGCAAAATATAAATGCCTTGGATTTGCAAGAAAAGCTTTTCCTTCTACCATTTTCCTTATAATTAATGTTTACCTGTGAAATGAGTTAAACTTGCATACTTGTAATAATCTCCATTCTTTTGGTTATGGGCACTACAATTATGCTCCCCTCATTGGGATACATAAAATTGATGCTTTGGACTTGCAAGAAAACCTTTTTTTCACCATTTTCCCTATAATTAATTTTCATTCGTGAAATGAGATAAACATGGATACTCATTACAATCTCCATTTTTTTTATTATGGGCGCACAATCATGTTCTTCATATTCAGATACAAGGTATTACTACTTTTGGTTTGCAAGAAAAGCTTTTTTTTCCACCATTTTCGTTATAATTAATATTCATTTGTGAAATGACTCAAACTTGGATACTCGTAATAATATCAATTCCTTTTGTTATGGGCACAAGAATCATGTTCTCCTCATTGGGATACATGATATTGATGCTTTAGATTTGTAAAAAAAGCTTTTTTATTCCACTATTTTCCTTAAAATTGATGTTCATCTTTGAATTGAGATAAACTTGGATACTCATTATAATCTTCATTCCTTTTGTTTTGGGCACTATAATCATGTTTTCCACATTTGGATACACGATATTGATGTTTTGGATTTGAAAGAAAAGCTTTTCACCATTTTTCTTATAATTAATGTTCATCCCTAAAATGAGACAAACTTGGATACTCATAATAATCTAAATTTTTTTGTTATGGGCACTATAATCATGTTTACCTTACTGGGATACATGATATTGATGCTTTAGATTTGCAAGAAAAGCTTTTCTTTTCACCATTTTTTTTATAATTAATGTTCATCTATGAGATGAGACAAACTTGGACACTCATTATAATCTCCAATCTTTTTGTTATGGGCACCACAATCATGTTCGCCACATTTGGATACACAATATTAATGCTTTGGATTTGCAAGAAAAGCTTTTCTTTCCACCATTTTCCTTATAATTAATGTTCATCTGTGAAATGAGTCAAACTTGGATACTTATAATAATATCAAATTTTTTTGTTATAGGCACTACAATCATGTTTTCCTCATTAGGATACGTGATATTAATGCTTTGGATATGCAAGAAAAGCTTTTCTTTTCACTATTTTCCTTATAATTAATGTTTATTCGTTAAATGAGAGAAACTTAGAAACTCGTAATAATCTAAATTTTTTATGTTATAGGCATTATGTTTTCCTCATTGGGATACGCGATATTGATGATTTGGATATGCAAGAAAAGCTTTTCTTTCCACCATTTTCCTTATAATTAATGTTCATCCATGAAATGAGACAAACTTGGATACTCGAAATAATTTTCATTCTTTTTGTTATGGGCATTACAATCACATTCATTGGGATACACGATATTGATGCTTTGGACTTGCAAGAAAAGCTTTTCTTTCCATAATTTTCCTTATAATTAATGTTTGTCTGTGAAATGAGACAAACTTTGGTACCTCCTAGAGTCTCTATTCTTTTTGTTATGGGCACTACAATCATATTCCCCATATTGGGATACACTATGTTGATGCTTTCATTTGCAAGAAAAGCTTTTCTCTATAATTTTCAATAAAATTTCATATTTCAAATGAGACAAACTTGGAATCTCGTAATGATCTCCATTTCTTTTGTGATTGGGCACTATAACCATGTTTTCGACATTGAGATACATTATATTAATGCTTTGAATTTTCAAAAAAGGCTTCCTTTTCCACCATTTCACTTGTAATCAAAGTTTATCCATGAAATGATACAAACATAAAATCTGATAATAATCTCTATTCTTTTTGTTATGGGCACTACAATCATGTTCTCCACATTTGTATACTTGATATTGATGCTTTGGATTTGCAAGAAAAGCTTTTCTTTCCATTGTTGTCCTTTTATTTAATGTTTACCTGTGAAATGAGTCAAACTTGGATACTCGCAATAATCTCAATTCTTTTTTATTATGGGCACTACAATCATGCTCTCCACTTTGGGATGCATGATATTATTGCTTTTGATTTGGAAGAAAAGCTTCTCTTTCCACCATTTCCCTTATAATTAATGTACATCCATGAAATGAGACAAGCCTGGATACTTGTTATAATTTCCATTCTTTTTGTTATGGGCACCACAATTATGTTCCCCACATTGGGATACACAATATTGATGTTTAGATTTTCAAGAAAAGCATTTCTTTCCGCCATTTTCCTTATAATAAATGTTTATCCGTGAAATGAGTCAAACTTGGATTCTCATAATAATTTAAATTTTTTTTGTGATGGGCACAACAATCATATTCTTCGCATTGAGATACACGATGTTGATGCTTTGGATTTGCAAGAAAAGCTTTTATTTCTACCATTTTCCTTATAATCAAAATTTATCCATGAAATGAGACAAACATGGATACTCCTAATAATCTCTGTTATTTTCGTGATTGGGTACTACAATCATATTCTCGGTTTGGCAAGAAAAGATTATTTCCATTATTTTCCATATAATCAAAGTTTGTCCATTAGATGAGTCAAACTTGCATTCTCGTAGTAATCTCCATTCTTTTTATGATTGGGCACTACAATCATGTTCCTCACAACGGGATACAGCTTTGGATTTGCAAGAAAGCTTTTCTTTTCACCATTTCGTTTATAATCAAAGTTGATCCATGAAATGATAAAAACTTAGAATCTCATAATAATCTCTAATTTTTCTTTTATGATTGGGCACTACATCCATGTTCTCCACATTAGTATACACGATATTAATTCTTTGGATTTGCAAGAAATGCTTTTCTTTTCATCATTTTCCTTACAATAAAATTTCATCCATGAAATGAGACAAACTTGGATACACATAATAATCTTCGTTCTTTTTGTTATTGGGCACTACAATCATGTTTAACTCATTGGGATACATGATATCACTGCTTTGATTTGGCAAGAAAAGCTTTTCTTTCCAACATTATCTTTATAATTAAAGTTCATCCATGAAATGAGACAAACTTGGATACTCATTATAATCTCCATTCTTTTTGTTATGGGCACTACAATAATGTTCTCCATATTAGGATACATAATATTGATGCTTTGGATTTGCAAGAAAAGCTTTTCCTTTTATCATTTTCTTTGCAATCAAATTTCATCCGTGAAATAGGATAGACTTGGAAGCACGTAATAATCTTCGTTCCTTTTGTTATTGGGCACTATAATCATGTTCACTTCATTGGGATACATGATGTTAATGCTTTGATTTGGCAAGAAAAGCTTTTTTTCCAATGTTATCGCCATGGGTAAAGTTCATATGTGAAATATGATAAACTTGGATACTCACTATAATATCCATTTTTTTATTATGGGCACTACAATGTTGTTCTGCACAATAGGATGCACGATATTAACGCTTTGCATTTGCAAGAAAAGGATTTCTTTCCACCATTTTCCTTATAATTAAAGTACATCTGTGAAATAAGATAAACTTAGATACTTGTAATAATCTCCATTCCTTTGGTTATGGGCACTACAGTCATGTCTCCTCACTGGGATATACGATATTGATGCTTTGGATTTGTAAGAAAAGCTTTCCTTTTCACCATTTTCCTTATAATTAATGCTCATCCATGAAATGAGTCAAACTTGGATACTCGTAATAATCTCCATTCTTTTTGTTATAGGCACTACAATCATGTTCTCCACATTAGGATACACGATAATGATGCTTTGGATTTGCAAGAAAAGCTTTTCTTTTCACTATTTTTTTTTATGATCAAAGTTCATTTATGAAATGAGACAAACTTGGATACCCGTAATAATCTCCATTCATTTTGTGATTGGGCACTACAATCATGTTCTCCACATTGGGATACACAATATTGATGCTTTGGACTTACAAGAAAAGCTTTTCATTCCATAATTTTCCTTATAATCTAAGTTCTTCCATGAAATGAGGCAAACTTAGATACTTGTAATAATCTCTGTTCTTGTTGTTATAGGCACTACAATCATGTCCTCCTCACTGGGATGCACGGTATTAATGCTTTAGATTTGAAAGAAAAGGTTTTCTTTCCACCATTTTCCTTCTAATTAATGTTCATCCACTAAATAAGTCAAACTTGGATTCTCTTAATAATCTCCATTCTTTTTATGATAGGCACTACAATCATGTTCTCTATATTGGGATACATGATACAGATGCTTTGGATTTGCAAGAAAAGCTTTTGTTTTCACCATTTTCCTTATAATCAAAGTTTATCCATAAAATTAGACAAACCTAGATACTCCTTATAATTTCCAATATTTTTGTGATTGGGCGCTGCAATCATGTTCTACTCATTGGGATACACGATATTAATGCTCTAGTTTGGCAAAAAAAGGTTTTATTTCCATTGTTTTCCTTATAATCAAAGTTTGTCCATCAAATGAGTTAAACTTGGATTCTCATAGTAATCTCTATTCTTTTTATGATTGGGCACTACAATCATGTTCCTCGCATCGGTATACATGATATTGATGCTTTGGATTTGCAAGGAAAGCTTTTCTTTCTACCATTTCCTTTATAATCAAAGTTGATCCATGAAGTGATACAAACTTGGAATCTTGTAGTAGTCTCTATTTTTTTGTGATTGGGCACTACAACCATGTTCCCACATTGGTATATAATGATATTGATTCTTTGGATATGTGACAAAAGCTTTTCGTTCCATCGTTTTCCTTATAATCAAATTTCATCTTTGAAATAAGACAAACTTGGATACACATAATAATCTCTATTCTTTTTGTTATTAGGCACTACAATCATGTTCATCTCATTGGGACACATGATATTGATTGATTTGGCAAGAAATTTTTTTTCCAATATTATTCACATAATTAAAGTTCATCCATGAAATGAGACAAACTTGGATACTCATTATAATCTCCATTCTCTTTGTTATGGGAACTACAATAATGATCTCCACATTAGGATACACGATATTGATGCTTTCAATTTGCAAGAAAAGCTTTTCTTTCCACCATTTTCCTTATAGTTAATGTTCATTTATGATATAAGTTAAACTTGCATTCTAATAATAATCTCCATTCTTTTTGTTATGGGCTCTACAATCATGTTCTCATATTAGGATACATGATATTGATACTTTGGATTTGCAAGAAAAGCTTTTCTTTCCACCATTTTTCTTATAATTAAAGTTTATCCGTGAAAGGAGGCAAACTTAAATACTCATATTAATCTCCAACCATTTAGTGATTAGGCACTATGATCATGTTCTCCACATTAGGGTATAGGATATCAGTGGTTTTGACTTGCAAGAAAAGATTTTTTTCCTGCCATTTTCCTTATACGCAAAGTTTTTCCATGAAATAGGTTAAACTTGGATACTTCTAATAATTTTCATTCTTTTTATTATGGACATTACAATCATGTTCTCTTCACTAGGATACACGATATTGATGCTTTGGATTTGCAAGAAAAGCTTTTTTTCCACCATTCCTTATAATTAATGTTCATCTGTGAAATGAGTCAAACTTGGATTCTTGTAATAATCTCCATTCTTTTTGTTATAGACACTACAATCATGCTCTCCATAATGTGATACACGATATCGATGCTTTGGATTTGCAAGAAAAGCTTTTCATTTTGCCATTTTCCTTATAGTTAATGTTTATCTGTGAAATAAGTCAAACTTGGATTCTCAAAATAATCCAATTCTTTTTTTGATGGGCACAACAATCATGTTCTCCACATTAGGATACACGATGTTGATGCTTTGGATTTGTAAAAAAAGCTTTTGTTTCCACCATTTTCCTTATAGTCAAAGTTTATCTGTGAAATGAGACAAACTTGGATACTTCAAATAATATCAATTCTTTATGGGCACTACAACCATGTTCTCCTCATTAGGATGGACAATATTGATGCTTTGGTTTGGCAAGAAAATGTTTTATTTCCATTATTTTCCTCATAATTAATGTTCATCCATGAAATGAGTTAATCTTGGATTCTCGCAATAATCTGTGTTCTTCTTGTGATGGGCACTATAATCATGTTCTCTATATTGAGGTACAAGATATTGATGCTTTTGATTTGCAAGAAAAGCTTTTCTTTCCACCATTTTCCATATAATCAAAGCTTATTCATGAAATGAGACAAAGTTGGATACTCCTAATAATCTCCATTCTTTTTATGGTTGGGCATTACAAACATGTTCTCCTCTTTGGGATACGCGATGTTGATGCTTTGGTTTAGCAAGAAAATATTTCATTTCCACCATTTTCCTTACAATCAAAGTTTATCCATCAAATGAATCAAACTTGGATTCTTGCAAGAATCCCTATTCTTTTTAGGATTAGACACAACAATCATGTTTCCTATATCGGGATACATGATATTGATGCTTTGGATTTGCAATAAAAGATTTACTTTCTACCTTTTCCTTTATAATCAAAGTTGATCCATTAAATGATGCAAACTTGGAATCTCATAATAATCTCTTTTTTTTGTGATTAGGCACTACAACCATATTATCCACATTGGTATACAATGATATTGATTCCTTGGATTTATGGGAAAAGCTTTTCTTTCCATCATTTTCCTTATAATCAAATTTCATTTGTGAAATAAGGCAAACTTGGATATATATATAATAATCTCCATTCTTTTTGTTCTTGCGTGCTACCGTCATATTCACCTCATTGGGATACCGATATTGATGCTTTGATTAGGCATGAAAAGCTTTTCTTTCCAACATTATTCTCATAATTAAAGTTCATCTCTGAAATGAGACAAACTTGGATACTTATTATAATCTTCATTCTTTTTGTAATAGGCATTATAATAATGTTCTCCATATTATGATACATGATATTGATGCTTTGGATTTGTAGGAAAAGCTTTTCGTTCCACCATTTTCCTTGGAATTAATGTTTATTCATGAAATGAGTCAATCTTGAATTCTTGTAATAATCTCTATTCTTTTTGTTATGGCACTATAATCATGTTTGCCACATTAGGATGCCTGATATTGATGCTTTGAATTGGCAAGAAAAGCTTTTCTTTCCAACATGATCTTTATAATTAAAGTTCATCTGTGAAATGAGACAAACTTGGATTATCATTATAATCTCCATTCTTTTTGTTATGGGCACAACAGTAATGTTCTCCACATTAGGATACATGATATTGATGCTTTTAATTTGCAAGAAACGCTTTTCTTTGCACCATTTTTCTTGTAATTAATATTCGTTCGTGAAATGAGTCCAACTTGGATTCTCGTAATAATCTTCATTCTTTTTTATAGGATCTACAATCATGTACTCCATATTAGGATACACGATATCAATGTTTTGGATTTGCAAGAAATGCCTTTCATTCTAGCATTTTCCTTGTAATTAATATTCATCCACGAAATGAATCAAACTTGAATTCTCGCAATAATCTATATTCTTTTTATGATGGGCACTACAATCATGTTCTCAATATTGGGGTATTGGATATTGATGCTTTCGATTTGCAAGAAAAGCTTTTCTTTCCATCATTTTTCATATAATCAAAGTTTATCCGTGAAATAAGACAAACTTGGATACTCCTAATAAGCTACATTCTTTTTGTCGTTAGGCACACAATCATGTTCTCCTCTCTGGGATACACAATATTGATGCTTTATTTGGCACGAAAAGGTTTTATTTCCATAATTTTCCTTACAATCAAAGTTTGTCCATCAAAAACTTGGATTCTTATAGTAATCCCAATTCTTTTTAGGATTAGACACAATAATCATGTTCCCCACATCAGCATATATGATATTGATGCTTTGGATTTGCAAGAAAAGCTTTTCTTTCCACCATTTCCTTTATAATCAAAGTTGATCCATGAAATGATATAAACCTGGAATCTTGTAATAATCTCCATTTTTTTTGTGATTGGGCACTACAACCATGTTCCCCACATTGGTATAACGATATTGATTTTGTAGATTTGCAAGAAAAACCTTTCTTTCGATCATTTTCCTTATAATCAAAGTTCATCCATGAAATGGGATAACTTGGATACTTATGATAATCTCCATTCTTTTTGGGATTAGGTGCTACAATCATGTTTTCATCTTTGGGATTCGCGATATTGACGCTTTGGTCTAGCAGGAAAAGGTTTTATTTCCACCATTTTCCTTACAATAAAGGTTTGTCCATCAAATGAATCAAACTTGGATTCTTATAGTAATTCCCATTATTTTTAGGATTGGAACAACAATCATGTTCCCCACATTGGGATACATGATATAGATACTTTGGACTTGTAAGAAAAGCTTTTCTTTCCACTATTTCCTTTATAATTAAAGTTGATGCCTGAAATGATACAAACTTGAAATCTCGTAATAATCTTTTTTTTTTTGTGATTAGGCACTACAATTGTGTTCTCCACTTTGGTATGCATGATATTGATTCTTTGGATTTATGAGAAAAGCTTTTCTTTCCAACATTTTCCTTGTAATCAATGTTCATCTGTGAAATGAGACAAACTTGGATACACGTAATAATCTCCATTTTTTGTATTGGGCACTACAATCATGTTCTTCTCATTTGGATACATGATTTTGATGCTTTGGATTCGCAGGAAAAGCTTTTCTTTCCACCATTTTCCTTATAATAAATGTTTATCCGTGAAATGAGCCAAACTTAGATTCTCGCAATAATCTCCATTCTTTTTGTTGTAGGCACTACAATCATGTTCTCCACATTAGGATACACGATATTAATGCTTTGGATTTACAAGAAAAGCTTTTCATTCTATCATTTCCTTATAATTAATGTTTTATCCATGAAATGAATCAAACTTGGATTCTCATTATAATCTTTATTCTTTTTGTGATAGGTGCTACAATCATGTTCTCCACATTGGAATACATGATATTGATGCCTTGGATTTGCAAGAAAAGCTTTTATTTCTTCCATTTTCTTTATAATCAAAGTTTATCTGTGAAATGGGACAAACTTAGATAATCTTAATAATCTCCATTCTTTCTGTGATTGGACACTACAATCATGTTCTCCTCATTAGGATACACGATGTTGACATTTTCATTTGGTGAGAAAGGTTTTATTTCCACTTTCATTATAATCAAGGTCTGTCCATCAAATAAGTTAAACTTGGATTCTCATAGTAATCTCCATTCTTTTTATGATTGGGCACTACAATAATGTTCCCCACATCGGGATACATGATATTGATGCTTTGGATTTGTAGGAAAAGCTTTTCTTTCAGCCATTTTCTTTATAACCAAATTGATCCATGAAATGATACAAACTTGGAATCTTATAATAATCTCTATTTTTTTGTGATTAGGCACTACAGCCATGTTCTCCATATTGGTATACATGGTATTGATTCTTTGGATTTATGAGAAAAGCTTTTCGTTCCATCATTTTCTTTATAATCAAAGTTCATCTGTGAAATGAGATAAACTTAGACACATGTAATAACGTCCATTTTTTTTGTTATTGGGCACTACAATCCTGTTCACCTTATTAGGATACACGACATTGATGCTTTGATTTGGCAAAACATTATCCTCATAATTAAAGTTCATCCGTCAAATGAGACAAACTTGGATCCTCATTATAATTTCAATTCTTTTTGGGATAGGCACTACAATAATGTTTTCCACATTGGGATACACAATATTGATGCTTTGGATTTACAAAAAAAGCTTTTCTTTCCACCATTTTCCTTATAATTAATGTTCATTTATGAAATGAGTTAAACTTGCATTCTCGTAATAATCTCCATTCTTTTTGTTATGGGCACTACAATTATGTTCTACACATTAGGATAAAAGATATTGATGCTTTAGATTTTCAAGAAAAGTTTTTCTTTTCACCATTTTCCTTATAATCAATGTTCCCCTATGAAAGGAGACAAACTTGGATGCTCATAATAGTCTCCATTCATTTTGTGATGGGGCATTACATTCATGTTCACACATTGGGCTACACAATATTGATGCTTTGGAGTTGCAAGAAAAGCTTTTCTTTCCACCATTTTCCTTATAATCAAAGTTTATCCATGAAATGAGATAAACTTAGATACTCCTAATCATATCCATTCTTTTTGTGATTAGGCATTACAATCATGTTCTCCTCATTAGGATACACAATGTTGATGCTTCAGTTTTACAAGAAAAGGTTTTATTTCCACTATTTTCCTTATAATTAAAGTTTGTCCATCAAATGAGTCGAACTTGGATTCTCATTATAATCTCTAGTCTTTTTATGATTGGACACTACAATTATGTTCCCCGCATTGGGGTACAAGATATTGATCCATTAGATTTGCAAGAAAAGCTTTTATTTATGCCATTTCCTTTATAACCAAAATTAATCCATGAAACGATACAAACTTGGAATCTTATAATAATCCCCATTTTTTTTGTGGTTGGCACTATAACCATGTTCTCCGCATTAGTATACACGAAATTGATTTTTTGGATTTTCGAGAAAAGCTTTTCTTTCCATCATTTTCCTTATAATCAAATTTTATCTATGAAATTAGACAAACTTAGATATAGATAATAATCTTCATTCTTTTTTATATTGGGCACTACAGTCATGTTACCTCATTGGGAAACACGATATTGATGCTTTGACTTGCCAAGAAAAGCTCTTCTTTCCAACTTTATTCTTATAATTAAAGTTCATCCATGAAATGAGAAAAACTTGGATACTCATTACAATCTCCATTTTTTTTGTCATAGGCGATACAATAATGTTTTCGACATTAGGTAGACGATATTAATGCTGGATTTGCAAGAAAAACTTTTTTTTCCACCATTGTCCTTATAATTAATGTTCATTCATGAAATGAGTCAAACTTAGATTCTCGTAATAATCTTCATTCTTTTTGTTATTGGGCACTACAATTATGTTCACCTCATTAGGACACATGGTATTGATGCTTTGATTTGGCAAGAAAAGCTTTTCTTTCCAACATTATCCTTATAATTAAAGTTCATAGTGCAATGAGACAACCTTGGATACTTATTATAATATTCATTCTTTTTGTTATGGGAGCCACAATAATGTTTTGCACATTAGGATTCACGATATCGATACTTTGGATTTGCAAGAAACGCTTTTCTTTCCACCATTTTCCTTATAATTAATGTTCATCCATGAAATGAGTCAAACTTGGATTCTCATAATAATCTCTATTCTTTTTTTTATGGGCACTACAATCATGTTCTCCATACTGGGATACAAAATATTAATGCTTTGGATTTGCAAGAAAAGCTTTTTTTTCCACCATTTTACTTTTAATCAAAGTTGATCCATGAAATGATACAAACGTGGAATCTCGTAAAAATCTCCTTTCATTTTGCGATTAGGCACTACAATCATGTTCTCCGCATTGGGTTACAAGATATTGATGCTTTGGACTTGCAAGAAAAGCTTTTTCTCCACCATTATCCTTACAACCAAAGTTCTTCCATGAAATATGACAAACTTGGATACTTGTAGTAATCTCCATTTTTTTTTTGTTATGGGCACTATAATCATGTTTTCCTTATTCGGATACATGACATCGGTGCTTTAGATTTGCAAGAAAAGCTTTTCTTTCCACCATTTTTCTTATAATTAATGTTCATCTATGAATGACTCAAACTTAGATTCTCGTAATAATCTTCATTCTTTTTGTTACGGGCACTACAATTATGTTCTCCATATTAGGATACACAATATTGATACTTTGGATTTGTAATAAAAGCTTTTTTTTCCACCATTTTCCTTATAATTAATGTTGATTCATGAAATGAGTCAAACTTGGACTCTCATAATAATCTCCATTTGTTATGGGCACTACAATTATATTCGCCATATTCAGATACACAATATTGGTGCTTTAAATTTGTGAGAAAATCTTTTCTTTTCACCATTTTCTTTATAATCAAAGCTCATCCGTGGAATGAGACAAACTTGGATACTCATAATAATCTCCAATCTTTCTGTTATGGGCATTACAATCATTTTCTCTACATAAGGACACACGATATTGATGCTTTGATTTGGCAAGAAAAACTTTTCTTTCCAACATAATCCTTGTAATTAAAGTTCCTTTATGAAATGAGAAAAACTTAGATACTCTTTAGAATCTCCATTCTTTTTGTTACGGGCACTACAATACTGTTCTCCACATTAGGATGCATGATATTGATGCTTTTGATTTGCAAGAAAAGTTTTTCTTTCCACCATTTTCCTTATAATTAAAGTTTATCTGTGAAATGAGACAAACTTGGATGCTCCTAATAATCTCCCTTCTTTTTGTGATTGGGCATTACAATCATGTTCTCCTCTTTGGGATATGCAATGTTGACACTTTGGTTTGGTAGGAAAAGGTTTTATTTTTACCATTTTCCTTATAATTAAAGTTTTTTTATGACTCAAACTTGGATTCTGGGAGTAATCCCCATTCTTTTTAGGATTGGACATAACAATCATGTTCTCCACATCGGGATACATGATATTAATGCTTTGGATTTACAAGAAAAGCTTTTCTTTCCACTATTCCTTTATAATCAAAGTTGATCCATGAAATGATACAAACTTGGGATCTCGTAATAATCTCCATTTTCTTGTGATTGGGCACTATAACCATGTTCTCCATATTGGTATACACGATATTGATTCTTTGGATTTGCGAGAAAAACTTTTTTTTCATCATTTTTCTTATAATCAAAGTTAAACTGTGAAATGATACAAACTTGGATATTCCTAATAATCTCCATTCTTTTTGTGATTGGGCACTAAAATCATGGTCTCATCTTTAGGATTTGCGATATTGACACTTTGGTTTAGCAAGAAAAGGTTTTATTTCCACCATTTTCCTTATAATCAAAGTTTGTCTATCAAATGAATCAAACTTAGATTCTCATAGTAATCCCCATTATTTTTAGGTTTGGGCACAATAATAATGTTCACCACATCGGGATACATGATATTAATGCTTTGGACTTGCAAGAAAAACTTTTCTTTCCACCATTTCTTTTATAATCAAAGTTGATCCATAAATGATACAAACTTAAAACTCAAAATAATCTTCATTTTTTTTGTGATTGGGCACCACAATCATGTTCTCCACATTGGGACACACGATATTGATGCTTTGGATTTGCAAGAAAAGCTTTTGTTTCCACCATTTTCCTTATAATCAAATTTTATCCATGAAATGAGACAAACATGGATACACATAATAATCTCCATTCTTTTCGTTATTGGGCACTACAATGACGTTCACATTATTGGGATACACAATATTGATGCGTTGATTTGGCAAGAAAAGCTTTTCTTTTCCAACATTATCCTCATAATTAAAGTTCATCCATAAAATAAGATAAAGTTGGATACTTATTATAATCTCCATTCTTTTTGTTATGACACTACAATAATGTTCTCAACATTAGGATACATGATATTAATGCTTTAGATTTGAAAGAAAAGTTTTTCTTTCCATATTTTCCATATAATTAATGTTCATCCATGAATTGAGTCAAACTTAGTTCTGGTAATAATCCCCATTCTTTTGGTTATGCAAACTACAATCGTGTTCTCTATATTGGGATACACGATATTGATGCTTTAGATTTGCAAGAAAAGCTTTTCTTTCCACGATTTCCTTATAATCAAAGTTCATCTGTGAAATTTGACGAACTTGGATACTACTAATAATCTCCATTCTTTTTGTGATTGGGCGCTACAAACATGTTTTCATCTTTAGGATACCCAATATTGACTCTTTGGTATAGCAAGAAAAGGTTTTATTTCTACCATTTTCCTTATAATCAAAAGTTTTTCCATCAAATGAATCAAACATGGATTCTTGTAGTAAACCCCATTATTTTTAGGTTTGGGCACAACAATCATGTTCATCACATAGAGATGCATGATATTAACGCTTTGGACTTGCAAGAAAAACTTTTCTTTCCACTATTTCCTTTATAATCAAAGTTGATCCATGAAATGATACAAACTTGGAATCTCATAATAATCTTCATTTTTTTCTGTGATTGGGTACTACAATCATATTCTCCACATTAGGATACATAATATTGATGCTTTGGCTTTGCAAGAAAAGCATTTGTTTCCACCATTTTCCTTATAATCATTGTTTATTCGTGAAATGAGAAATACATGGATACACATAATAATCTATATTCTTTTTGTTATTGGGCACTACAATCATGTTCACCTCATTGGGGTACACAACATTGATGGTTTGATTTGGCAAGAAAAGCTTTTCTTTCCATTGTTATCCTCATAATTAAAGTTCATCCACAAAATGAGACAAACTTAGATACTCATTATAATCCCTATTCTTTTTGTTATGGGCATTGCAATAATGTTCTCCATATTAGGATACACAATATTGATGCTTTGAATTTGTAAGAAAAGCTTTTTTTTTCCACCATTTTCCTTATAATTAGAGTTCATCTATGAAATAAGTCAAACTTGGTTCTTGTAATAATCCCCATTCTTTTTGCTATGGGGACTACAATCATGTTTTCCACATTGGGATAGACGATATTGATGCTGTAGATTTGCAAGAAAAGCTTTTCTTTTCACCATTTTTCTTATAATCAAAGTTCATCTGTGAAATAAGGCAAACTTGGATACTCAAAATAATCTCCATTCAATTTGTGATTAGGCATTACAATCATGTTCTCCATATTGGGATACACAATATTGATGCTTTGGAGTTGCAAGAAAAGCTTTTTTTTCCACCATTTTCCTTGTAACCAAAGTTCTTCCGTGAAATAAGACATACTTAGATACTTTTAATAATCTCTATTCTCTTTTTCATGGGCACTACAATCATGTTCTCCTTACTGGGATACGTGATATTAATGTATTGGATTTACGAGAAAAGCTTTTTTTTTCCATCATTTTTCTTATAACCAATTTTCATCCCTGAAATGAGTTAAACTCGAATATTGTTAATAATCACCATTCCTTTTATTATGGGTGCTAAAATCATGTTCTCTGCTTTGGTATACACGATATTGATGCTTTGGACTTGTAAGAAAAGCTTTTATTCCCACCATTTTGCTTAAATCAAAGTTCATCAATGATAGGAGGCAAACTTCGATACTCATAATAATAATCTCTATTCATTTTGTGATTGGGCACTACAATCATGTTCTCCACTATAGGATACACGATATTGATGTTTTGGATTTGCAAGAAAAGCTTTTGTTTCCACCATTTTCCTTATAATCAAAGTTTATCCATGAATTGAGACAAACTTGTATACTCCTAATAGTCTCCTTTCTTTTCATGATTGGGCACACAATCATGTTCTCCTTATTGGGATGCACGATATTGATGCTTTGGTTTGGCAAGAAAAGGTTTTATTTCCATCATTCTTCTCATAATCAAAGTTTGTCCGTCAGATAAGTCAAACTTAGATTCTCATAGTAATGTCCATTCTTTTTATGATTAGGCACTAAAATCTTGTTCCTCGCATTGGGGCACATGATATTGATGCTTTGGATTTGCAAGAAAAGCTTTTTTTTCACCATTTCCTGTATAATCAAAGTTGATCCAGGAAATGATACAAACGTAGAATCTCATAATAATCTCCATTTTTTTGTGATAGGGCACTACAACCATGTTCTCCACATTGGTATACATGATATTGATTCTTTGGATATGCGAGAAAAGCTTTTCTTTCTTTTCCTTATAATTAAATTTCATCGGTGAAATGAAACAAACTTAGATATACGTAATAATCCCTATTCTTTTTGTTATTGGGCACTACAATCATGTTTACCTCATTGGGATACACAATATTGATGCTTTGATTTGTCAAGAAAGCTTTTCTTTCCAATATACTCATAATTAAAGTCTATCCATGAAAAGAGAAAAACTTGGATACTCACTATAATCTCCATTCCCTTTGTTATGGGCACTACAACAATGTTCTCCACATTAGGATACATGATATTGATGCTTTGGATTTGTAAGAAAAGCTTTTCTTTCCACCATTTTCCTTCTAACAAATGTTTATTCATAAAATGAGTTAAATTTGGATGCTCATAATAATCTCCATTTTTTTTGTTATGGGCACACGATCATGTTCTCGATATTGGGGTACATGATATTGATGCTTTGGATTTGCCAGAAAAGCTTTTCCTTTCACCATTTTCCTTATAATCAAAGTTTATCCATGAAAGGAGACAAACTTGGATAGTTATCATAATTTCCATTCATTTTGTGATTGGGCACAACAATCATTTTCTCCATATTGGCATACACAATATTGACGCTTTAGGCTTGAAAAAATAGCTTTTCTTTCCACCATTTTCCTTATAATTAAAGTTCTTCTATGAAATAAGATAAAACTTAAATACTTGTAATAATCTCCATTCTTTTTGTTATGAGCTCTACAGTAGTGTTTTCCACATTAGGATACATGATATTAATGCTTTGGATTTGCAAGAAATGCTTTTCTTTCCACCATCTTCCTTTTAATTAATGTTCATTCATGAAATTAATTAAACTTAAATTCTTGTAATAATCTTCATTCCTTTTGTGATAGGCACTACAATCATGTTCTGCACATTGTGATACACAACATTGATGGTTTGGATTTGCAAGGAAAGCTTTTTTTCCACCATTTTCCTTATAACCAATGTTTATCTGTGAAATAAGGCAAACATTCCTTATGTGGTTGGGCACTACAATCATGTTCTCCTCATTGGGATACATGAAGTTGATGCTTTGGCTTGGCAAGAAAAGGTTTTATTTCCATTATTTTCCTTATAATCAAAGTTTGTCCATCAAATAAGTCAAACTTGGATTATCATAGTAATCTCCACTCTTTTTATGACTGGGCACTACAATCATGTTCCTTGCATTGGGATACATGATATTGATGCTTTGTTTTTGTAAGAAAAGCTTTTCTTTACACCATTTTCTTTATAATCAAAATTGATCCATGAAATGTTACAAACTTAGAATCTCATAATAATCTTCATTTGTTTTGTGGTTAGGCACCACAACCATGTCCTCCACATTGGTATACATGATATTGATTCTTTGGATTTATGAGAAAAGCTTTTCTTTCCTTCATTTTCCTTATAACCAAAGTTCATCCATGAAATGAGACAAACTTGGACACACGTAATAATCTCTATTCTTTTTGTTAGTGGGAACTACAACCATGTTCACCTCATTAGGATGCACGATATTGATGCTTTGATTTGGCAAGAGAAGCTTTCCTTTCCAACATTATCCTTATAATTAAAGGTCATCCGTGAAGTGAGACAAACTTGGATACTCATTATAATCTCCAATCCTTTTGTCATGGGCACTACAATAATGTTCTCCACATTAGGATACACGATATTGATAGTTTGGATTTGCAAGAAAAGCTTTTCTTTCCACTGTTTTCCTTATAATTAATTTTAATCCATGAAATGAGCCAAACTTGGATTCTCGTAATAATCTCCTTTCTTTTTGTTATGGCACTATAATCATGTTCTCCTTATTGGGATACACGACATTGATGGTTTAGATTTGCAAGAAAAGCTTTTCATTCCACCATTTTCCTTATAATTGATGTTAATCCGTGAAATGAGTCAAACTTGGATTCCCATAATAATCTCCATTCTTTTTATGATAGGTCACTACAATCATGTTCTCTTCACTGGGATACACGATATTAATGCTTTGATTAGGCGAGAAAAGCTTTTCTTTTCAACATTATTCTCATAGGTAAAGTTCATCTATGAAATGGGACAAACTTGGATACTCACTATAATCTCCATTCATTTTGTTATGGGCACCACACTAATGTTCTCCACATTGGGATACATGATATTGATGCTTTGGATTTGCAAGAATTTCTTTCCACCATTTTCCTTATAATTAAAGTTTATCCATGAAATGAGACAAACTTAGATGCTCCTAGTAATCTCTATTCTTTTTGTGATTAGGTACTATAGTCATTTTCTCCTCATTCAGATACATGATGTTGACATTTTGGTTCAGAAAGAAAAGGTTTTATTTCCATTATTTTCCTTATAATTAATTTTATTGCTGAAATGTGTCAAACTTGGATTCTCATAATAATCTCTATTCTTCTTATGGTAGGCACTACATTGGGATACATGATATTGATGCTTCAGATTTGCAAGGAAAGCTTTTCATTCCACCATTTTCCTTTTAATTGATTTTTATCCGTGAAATAGGTCAAACTTGGATTCTCATAATAATCTCCATTTTTTATGATAAGTCACTATAATCATGTTCTCCTTATTGGGATACATGATATTGATGCCTTGGATTTGCGAGAAAAGCTTTTTTTTTTCTTGCCATTTTCCTTATAATTAATATTTATCCATGAAATAAGTCAAACTTGGATTCTCATAATAATATCCATTCTTTTTGTTGTAGGCACTACAATCATGTTCTCCATATTAGGATACACGATATCAATTCTTTTGATTTGTAAGAAAAGCTTTTCATTCCACCATTTTCCTTTTAATTAATGTTTATCCGTGAAATCAGTCAAACTTGGATTCTAATAATAATCTCCATTTTTTTTGTGATAGGCACTACAATCATGTTCTCCACATTGGGATACATGATATTGATGCTATGGATTTGCAAGAAAAGCTTTTTTTTCCACCATTTTCCTTATAATTAAAGTTCATCCATGAAATGAGACAAACTTGGATACTCATGATAATCTCCATTCATTTTGTCATCGTGCACTACAATTACATGATATAATGCTTTGAATTTGCAAGAAAAGCTTTTCTTTCCACCATTTTCCTTGTAATCAAAGTTCACCCATGAAATGAGAAAAACTTAGACACTCATAGCATGCCGCAGGGTGGATCCTCGTTGATCTATGGGTGTGTATGACTTAAAATTTTTTTGACATGGAAATATGTTCTTCATTGAGACTTTTCCTTCTCAATGTGATAAGAATAAGAAAGTATGAATTTTTGACTTGTGATACAGTGAAATGAACCATAAGACGAATCACACATCTTATTGGTCTCGGATAACCATCATGAAATAGCCAACACTTGTAGTTGCCATCGATCATTTTGGGCTAGACATGATTAGATGCCTATTGAAACCTGTATCTTAAGTTACGAAACTTGAAAAATTGATCTTGTGGTCTATGTAGTACAAAGATTTGCCATTTGGGTTTTGGAGTTGGTTACGTGATAAGGCACGAACCTTTTCATGACGCCCAAAATCAGTACCTTGCTAGTTATGTTTTATCTCAATTTTGATTCTTTTGATCTTAACTCATCACCATTTTGATATAACCCTATTTTAATGCATGAATTTCATGAAAACATAAATCCAAGCCTTGATGAAAGGATTTAATCTCATACACGCCCGGAGAGATAAGGAATATAGAGATTTTAATAAAAATGACCTCTAGATTTTACTTTGAAAAATAGAATATTTCACTTTGGGCACTGAAAAGATACCCACATGGAATATTACCTTTAGTTTACTTGAAATTTTTTGACAACATGCATGTAAATAATCATTATAAAGAAATGGCATTAGTAAGGCAACAAACAAAGTAACATGACATGGACCATTCAATATAATGATAAAGAGAATGGATGGACTATTGGAATTTATCATGCAGTTGGCATTGATTATCTGGGAATAACTAAATAGATAATTTTTTAGATGCATCCACATTTCTCAATTAAACATGGTTGTTTGACACATTCATGGCAGTCCGAGAAGAAGAAAATTTTAAATGTAGTTGAAAGATAGGGTTAAAGTTTCCCCTCGAAAAGATAGGGTTGGAGTATCCCGATGGATGACAAATAATTTTGACAAACATAGATTTTTAAATCTTGTTAATTTTGAAAAATAGGGTTAGAGTATCCCCTCAGAAGTTTAAGGTTGGAGTATCCCCATGGATGACAAATAATTTTGACAAAGAAAGATGTTTTAAATCTTAGCAATTTTGAAAAGTGAGGTTGGAGTATCGGCTTGAAAGGTTAGGATTGAAGTATCCCTATGGATGATAAATAATTTTCACAAAGAAAGATTTTTAAATCTTGAAAATTTTGAAAAGTAGGATTAGAGTATCCCTAAAAGTGATATATCTGACGCTCTGTAAAAAAGTCGAGTTGAAAAAATTAAGTTGATAAAACTTTGTGATTTATAAAACGAGTGAGCATTTAGATGACTTTTGGCAGAAGAAATTATTGTGAATGAGCATTTAGAGGATGGACAAGATACTGTTAGAAAGTTAACTTGACGAGGGTCAATCTAAAAATATTCCTAATATCCTAAAAAATCATTTCTATTTTTTTAAATTTGGGTCAATTACGCTACTGATAGAGCATGCGAGGAAAAGGGTGTGTCAAAATTAAAAAAATCATTTCGAACTTGTTTAGTATCAAAAAATTACAAATAATACCTTTCTAGAAAGAGGATTTCAAGAACATTTTAGAATAAATGTTAGATAGATTTGTAAAAATCATTTAGTGAGCCTAAAGGGCCCAAACATAATGCACTTTATTAACTATAAGGCTTCTAGATAGTCGAGGTTTGAAAAATCATAACTCTTTCATCCAGACTGATCTAGGGGTGAACATGACCTTATTTTAAAGATATTTTGACACAATTTTAGAGAAAAATATTATAAAATTCATGAAAAATAGTTTTGGATTTTAAATGATTGTTCAATTTGTAATAGTGATGCTACCACCAAGGGACAAAGCAAAGCAAAGGATATTTCTTATTTTTTCTAAGTTTACAGGTCCAAACTCGAGTCATCAACATTCGAACATCCATGCCTAAATGAAAAGAGTGGCATGAGCATCGCAAACTCATTTGCACAACCTTAGAGTAATTTAGGATAATGAAATAGCCCATTGATCATACGCTTAAGGTTTTGACTCAAAACAAGGCTCGAACATTTAAGGAACAAATGCAAGGCCATTTTCATTAGAAAATCAAAAGTTTTGAGCTCATTTAATTAGGATTATAGATTAGAAAAACTTAATTTTCCCTAAGATTTTTTTCCTAACTTTAAAGAAAATGCTTGGTCCATGTTAATCCTTATTGGTTAAGGTTAACATGCTTGGCTTAGGGAGGTTTTGGAAATCAGTCCTTAGTAGCGATCAAATAAGCATTTCGACAAGGAGAAGAAAATAAACAAATAAGGGGATGGAACAAAAAATGAATAGGGATGTAAACTTTACCCATGGTCTTGGCAAAAAAATGTTATACGCATATCTCATGGAGTGAAGCATGCTAAAAATGACAATGATTCATGACAAAATGCAAGCTAACATATAAACAAGCTTGAAATATGTTAGGCTAAGGATTCATAAATGGACTAATCATAAAAAGATGCATGGATATTGTAGACACCTTATTTTGTCTAGGCTACTTTTTCTAAGCAATCTAGAGCTCAGACATGAGAGGGGGTGATGATCATATCAAAGGCCTAGGGATCATATCAAAGGTAAATGCAAAGATGTGGCATCAAATGATATAGTTCAAGGTGTCCAGGGACAAAAGATATGAGAAAATTCATAATTTTACTTGATTGTATCGATATATGGTTTTCATTTATCGATACAATGCTCTAATAATCCCAAAGTTTGAAATGTTCCTATTTGTATCGATACAACATGCAGATGTATGGATACATGAGCCTTTGTATCGATACAGGACCTCATGTATCCATACTAGGCCATGCCAAGACCAAAACATGCATTCTGTAAAGAAATGTATCGATAAATATCAACATGTAATGATACAGTGGTTCATATTATCGATACAATGGTTCATAGTATCAATACAATGATCATTGTATCGATACAATGTTCATTGTATTGTACCATCAAGGTTTTTGGACCAAATGCATAGATACATTATGTAATGTATCAATACATGTAGGCCATTTTCATAGTCCTTGCATTTTTAACTCGTCCATCATTGATCCAAAACTTGATTTTAACTCGTTTCTTTGCAACAGGAAAGATTAAAACACATATCATATTATGAATTTAGATATTTGAATTAATCAAAACATTTTTTTTAGTCCAAATTGGATCAAAAAGGTCAATATCATATGATCACCTTACTCCCTAGTATGTTGACCAAGATCACCATAAGCCACCCTATTTGCTGGAAAATCATTTTAGCATTTAAACCAGCCACCTTATGCCTATCAATTGGCAGTACATTGCTCCTTACAGCCACTCTAAAGCCACTCTGCTGACATCACTTTGTCCCCCTTGAGAAATGGCCAAAGACACCTCCAATTTTGCTTTAAAATACTGGTATAAATGGATCACTCCTATCTTAACTAAAAAAAGTTAAACTCCAGCTCATTTTTAGCTTCTAAAATGTATTCCCACATCAAGAAAACCAAAATCCCGTAGCTCTTCACTTAGCACCCAAAACAGCCTTAAAACACTTACTCTCAACCTCTACCCATTGTAAAAATCACCCTTATCCATATCAAAACCAAAACCTCATTGTTTCTCTCGTTTTTTTGCTTATTAACAACAAGGAAAAGAGGGAAATTCAAACCATCTCTACTGCTCCAATTATTTAGCCAAAAATTAAAGTTTGTAGGTATAACTTCTTACTCTATCACTTGCATTTTTTATTTTTTACCATCTTCATAATTTTAGTGAGCTCTCCATATTTCCACCCTCTCTTAGGATTCTCATGCATTATTGCGGCTTTTGGTTGTGGTAGTTTAGGATTTGGATGCCTTAATGCCCCTTTGATGTGCAAAATGCCTTATTTCATCCTTATTATTTTGATAGCTCTTGCTCATGCATTTTATGCCATGTCCATGCATCTTGTTATCCTTAATCCATGTATGAATCTTTAGCCTAACATATTTCAAGCACATTTACACATTAACTTGCATGAATCATTGCCATTTTCAACATCTATAACATTTTTTTTATCACAATGCATAACACTTTCTTTGTCTAAACCATTGGTAAAGTTAGCATCCCTATTCATGTTATGTGCCATCCTCTTCCATGTTTGTTGTCTTCTCCTTGTCAAAATGCATGTTTGATGGTTGTTAAAAAATTGATTTTCAAAAATTCCCCAAGCCAAACATGTTAACCTCAACCAATAAGGATTAGCATAAACTTAGCATTTTCCTTCAAGTTAACAAAATATCTTAGGGAAAATTAAGTTTTCCAGATCTAGAATCTTGGTTAAACAAGCACAAATCTTTTGATTTTGAAACAAAAATGGTCTTACAATTATTACCTAAATGTTTGTGCCTTTTGTTTGAGTCAAAACCTTGAATGCTATGATCGACAGGCTATTTCATCATCCGAAACTACTCCAAGTCTATGCAAATGAGTTCATGGCATTTTTGCCACTATTTCCCCTCAGTCATAGATGTTCGAATGTTAATAACTCAAATTTGGGCTTGTAAACATAAAAAAAAAGAGATATCCCCTACTTTGCTTTGTCCCTTACTGGCAGCATAACTGTAGCAAATTAAAAAATCACTTTAAAATCCTACATAATTTTTCATGAATTTTCTGATATTTTTTTCTCAAAGCATGTCAAATTATCTTTAAAACAAATCTTATTCACCCTCGGATCATTCCGGATGAGAGAGTTGTGATTTTTCAAATTTAACTATCTAGAACTTCTAGAATCTAAACATGTATTCTATTTGGGCCATTCAGGCCCACTAAATGATTTTTCCAAATTTTTCAAATATTTTTCCTAAATGATTCATGGAATTCCCTTTTCAAAAAGGTATCATTTGTAATTTTCCAATACCAATTGTGTCCAAACTAATTTTTCAAATTTTTACATGCCTTGATTCTTATATACTCTGCCAATAGGAAAATTAATCCAAATTTGAAAATTTATTCCCTTAGAAAGTAACATTTGGGATATCGAAATACTTTTAGATTGACCTTTGTCCAGTTAGTTTTCTACCGGTAACTTGTCCACCCTCTAAATCCTTCAAACCAATTTAGAATATATTCGGGAAGCAAGATAACTTGATGCTGTCCTGTGTTGTCGGTTATGGTCAAAATTAAGTTATTTTCTGGAGTTTCACCTCGTGACATTCGAATGTCTCTGTATCGCCCTGATCAGACTCGAGAACATGCTTTGACCTCCCATAGGCTCGTATCAAGGCATAAACATATTTTACATCTTCACCATCCTTATTCACAATAATTTTTTTTGCCAAAAGTTGTCGAAACACTCACACATTTCCTAAATCACAAAGTTTTGTCAACTTAAGTTTTCTAACTCAACTTTTTTAAAGAGTGTTAGAAGTGTCACTTTTGGGGATCCTCTAACCCTACCTTTTTTAAGGGATACTCTAACCCCGACCTTTCGAAGGGACATTCCAACCTCGCTTTTCAAAATTACCAAGATTTGAAAATCCCCCTTCTTAAAATTATTTGTCATCCATGGGGATACTCCAACCCTACCTTTTTGAAGGGATACTCCAACCTTGTCTTTCAACTACAATTAATCCTTTCCTTCTCGAACTTTCATAAATGCGTCAAACAAACCTTGTTCAATCAAGAAACCCAGATGCATCTCAAAAATTGATAATTTGATTATTCCAAGATAATCGATGTCAATTGTGAGATAAATTCCAATTGTCCATCCCTTTCTTTATCATTGCATTGAATGATCCATGTTATGTTACTTCATTTGTTACCTTATTAACATGATTTCTTTGTGATGATTATATGCATTCATGTTTTCAAAACATTTGAAATAAAATTAAAAGTAATGTTTCACGTGGGTATCTATCTAGTGCCCAAAGCGGAACATTCCATTTTATTGAAAATCTCTATATTCCCTATTTTTTCAGGGCGTATACGAAATTAAATCTCTCATTAAAACCTAGATTTGTATTTCTATAAGATTCATGCATTTAAAAGGGTTATATCAAAATAATGACAAGTTAAGATCAAAATAATCGAAACTAGGATAAGACATAGCTAGTAAGGTATCGATTTCGGGTGACGCAAAGAGGTTCACACCTCATCGTGCGTAACTAACTCCCAAACCCAATGATGAATCTTTGTACTGCGTAGACCATGGTATCGATGTTTTGAGTTTTGTTACTCAAAACATAGGTTTTAATAGGCATCTGATCATGCTTGGCCCTAAATGATCAATGGTGACTTTAAGTGTTAGCCATTTCGTGATGGTCATCCGAGACCAGTAAGATGAATGATTCGTCTTATGGACCCTTTCACTGTACCACAAGCCAAGAATTCATACATTCTCATTCTCATCACATCTTCAAAGAAAAGTCTCAATCAAGAAGACATTTCCAATTCAAAAAAATATTTTAAGTTGTACACACCTATAGATCCGTGAAGACCCACCCCTGGGCATGTTATGATAAATAGGGCATAAAATGCTTGAACAAGAGCTGTCAAAAGATAATAAGGATGAAATAAGACATTTTGCACATCAAAAGGGCATTGAGGCATCAAAATCCTAAACTACCACATTGCAAAGCCATAATAATGCGTGAGAATCCTAAAAAGGTGATGGAAACATAGAGAGCTCACTAAAATGATAAAGATGCTGAAAAATAAAAAATTAAAGTGATAAAGTAAGAAGTTATCCCAAAAAAACTTTAATTTCTGGCCAAATAGTTAGAGCAGTAATAATCACTGGAATTTATCTTTTTTCTTTGTAGTTAATAAGCAAGAAAAAGAAAGAAGCAATGAGGTTTTGGTTTTGGTATGGATGAGGTGATTTTCAAAATATGTAGTGGTTAAGAGTGAGTGTTTTGAGGCTATTTTTGGGTGCTAAGTGAAGAGCTATAGGATTTGATTTTCTTGATATGTGAATGTGTTTTGGAAGCTGAAAATGAGCTGAAATCTCCTTTTCTCCTCAGCTGAGATATAAGTGGTCTATTTATGCCAGCTTTGGAGCCAAAGTAGAAGTGTTTTTGGTCATTTCTTAAGGGGGCAAAGTGATGCCAGCTTAATAGCTATAGAGTGGCTGTAGGGAGCAACTTACTGCCAATGTGATAAACATTAGGTGGCTAGTTTAAACACTAAAATGATTTTTTAGCAAATAAGGTGGCAGATGGTGATCTTGGTTAACAAACTAGGGAAGAGTAGGGTGATCATGTGACAATGAACTTTTTGATCTAGTTTAGACTTCAAAAATGTTTTGATTAATTCAAAAGTCCAAATTCATACTCTAATATGTGTTTTGATCCTTTTTGATGCAAAGAAGGGAGTTAAAATTAAGTTTTGGATTAATGGTAAATGACTCAAAAATTCTCAGACTGTGGAAAATGGCCTACATGTATTGATAGATTATAGTATGTATTAATACATTTGGTCCAAAAACCTTAAATGCGTTGATACAATGTTCATTGGATCATTGTATCGATACTATGAACCATTGCATCAATTCAATGCTTCATTATATCGATACATGTTGATATGTATGGATACATTTATTTATAGAATGCATATTTTGGTCTTGGCATAGCCTAGTATCGATACATGAGTTCCTGTATCGATACGTTTACATGTTATATCATTACAAATAAGGATATATAAAGTTTTTAGATCGTTAGAGCATTTATCGATACATAGGAACCATGTATCATTACATACAAGCAAAATTATAAATTTTCTCATATCTTTTATCGCTGAACACCATGAACTATGTCCCTTAATGCCACATCTTTGCATTTATCTTTGATATGATCCATAGGCCTTTTTTACCTCCTTAAAATATCACCCAGTAATCATCTCCCCCTCTCACGTTCATGCCCTAAGTTGCTAAAAAAATTAGCCTCGACAAATTAAAGTGTCTAAAGCTACCATTTTTTAATCATTGCTGAAAATCAAAAATAAGGCAAAGATAACTAAATAGTAATTTGTCTAGGGTGGAATGATGCTCCTTAGAATACCTGTAAAGAAATAAATTATAATTAATATTTTACTGTGATAAGTGCAGTGTATTGGCAGTGAACCTAATAGCGGTTTAAGTGAATTTTGTAGGGTTTGCCCTTCTTACTAGGGTGTTAGGTTTTTAAGGTTTGACCCTTTTGGCAAGAGCAAAGTAACATGGATTTTTTATGGGGGTGCTACCAACTTATGCACTAGTGGACTTAAATTTGGGTGCCACCAGCTTATGTGGGCTTTAATTCGAATGTCGCTAGCTTATGCAAGCTTTGATTTAAGTGCCACCAGCTTGTGCAAGCTTTGACTTAGACTTAGGTGTCACCAGCTTATGTAGGCTTTTGACTCAATCTTGATGCCATCAGCTTGTGTGGGCTTTGACTAAGACTTGGATGATACCAGCTTATGTGGGCTTTGACTTGGGTGTTGTCAGCTTGTGCGGTCTTTGACGCAAACTAGGTGCCATTAATTTATGAGGCCTTTGAAAAGGTGCCACTAACTTATGGGCTTTGAAAAGGCACCACTGATGCTTTGAAAAGGGTGCCACTAACTTGTGGGCTTTAAAAAAGAGTGCCATTAATTTGTGGGCTTTAAAAAGGTGCCATTAATTTATGGGCTTTGAAAAGGTGCCACTGACTGACTTATGGGCTTTGAAAAGGGCATAACTATCTTGTGGGGTTTGAAAATGTGCCACTCATTTGTGGGCTTTAAAAAAGTGCCACAGACTGATGGGCTTTGAAAAAGGTGTCATGACTTGTGGGGTTTGAAAAGGGTGCTACTAACTTGTGGGTTTTAGAAATGTGCCACAGACTTATGGGCTTTGAAAAGGGTGCCACAAACTTGTAGGCTTTGAAAAGGTACCATTAACTTATGGGTTTTGAAAAGATGACACTAACTAATGGGTTTTGAAAAGGTGCCACTAACTTGTGGGCTTTGAAAAAGGTGCCATTGACTTATGGGCTTTAAAAAGGGTGCCACTAACTTGTGGGCTTTGAAAAGGGTGCTCCTAACTTATGTGCTTGATGTGGGCATTATTGGCATCCAGTTATTTATAGATAAGTTTGTTGCCACCAGCTCATGTGGGCATAACAAGGTTTTTTAATAGGTACCTCCTGAATAACACTAGGTTTTTAAAGCTTAGAGTTTTTACCAAGGAATCCTTAGAGGTTTGGTGAACCTGCCTTAAAGTAACATTGCAAAAATCATGATGTGTTACAGTAATGTGAATGCATGATGTGGAATGCCATCATGATTGCATTATGTGAAGTCTAATACAAGAGATAGCCGCAGTTTTTCTTGTATATCATTCAGACTCTCATAGGGATGATAATTCATTTTTATTGCAACTATGGATGGGAATTTTCCTAGTCCCGTTAGGGATTGTAAATTGTCTGAGCTCCACTAGTGATACAACAAAAAACTTATTCACAAGAATTTGGATTATTGCATTTCTTGATTCATGATGCTTAATTATTTTCCTGATGATTGAAAGGCATTGTCAATAATTTAGAGACTATTTGACTAATCAGGTTAATGTCTCTGGTTCCGATAGGATTCTGATAGAATGCATCAGTTGATTTTTGGTTAGCTTAAAATTATTTTTCTTGAGATACAGCTTGTGAAAGAAAAATGGTTTAGTGTAGAGTCATGCCAAACGAGTCTTTAGACATGAAAAATGCATGATCTTGATGATTGAGGCATGAGCAGAGTTCCCTATGCTTTTCTTTTCCTTTTGATGCAATATTGAGAGGTCTTGATGCATATTTTAGTTAATTATCAAACATTATTAGTTAAATTACAAGTCCAATGTGAATTATACAAGGGTTAAAAGAAACAAGGTAATACTTATTCATGACAGCAAAGAGATATAACTTGGTATACTATTTAACAAATAAGTTTAAGGGTAAAAAGTATGATCTTTTGCGTGGAAGATGCCTCTGATGATCATGACATGAATGTTCTTTTGGATCTTTCCAGGATCTTTCTTGAACAATGAATGTGACTAGTCTAAGCTGATCTTCGAAAGATCTATGATTGCTTTGCTTTGTTTTGTAAGTGATCTCAGTCTATGCCCTATCAAAATTGATCTTCTGAAGTTGCCTTTATAGTTTTTCAATTGTACTGTGGTCAATTGGCCATATGCCCTTTTCAAATTTTCATCTAGACCCCTTTTTATTTTTTTTTGTTTTTTTTGTTTTTTTTTGAAAGATGCCTTTTCAGGTTTTTGCCTTTTGCATGTAATATTTCTTGATGGAATCTAAGTTGACTGGGTTAGGCAAGGCATTGCCGTCTATTTCTAACAAGATTAGGGCCCTTTCGAAAGAGGCTTGCTTCATGGCATATAGCTTTTCCCAATTAGGGGTCTACTTGCTCATGCATCTTTATGAATTAGGAGGCTTTTTCAATACCAATTCGCCTGGGTGAAATTGTCATGGGTGCATCTTTTTATCGTGGGCTAAGATTATGCGTCTTTGATACATTTGACCATAGTAGATAACTTTCATGCATTTTTCCTCGACGAGGTTAAGCTAGTCGTATCTATGCTTGACCCATTCAACCTCTTCAAGTTTGTTTTCCATCAAGACTCTGAGAGAAAGGATCCCACTCTAAAAGGTAATAAAGCTTTCATCCCATAGACAAAGGAAAATAGGGTAGCATCCGTGAAAGTGCAAACTTAGGTCTGATAGGCATGAAGTGCAAAAGATAGCTTCTTATGCTAGTTTTTTGAAGTCTTGTCCATCTTCTCAACTATTTTCTTAATGTTTTTGTTGGCTACCTCAACTACCCCATTTATTTGTAGACAATAAGGGATAGAATTATGATGTTGGATCTTGAACTGTAAGCAGATCACTTGCATCCTTTTATTGTTTAAGTTGCTTGCATTGCCTGTGATAATTTGGTTTGGAAGGCCATATCTACAAATGATGTCCCTCTTGACAAACTTGCAAATAGTAGATCTAGTGACATTAGGATATAAGGTAGCCTCTACCCATTTGGTGAAAAAATCGATTGCTACCAAGATAAAATGATGCCTATTGGAAGCTTTAAGGGTGATCGACCCGATCACATCCATGCCCTAGATAGAGAAGGGCCACGGGATTGTTATGATGTGAAGTGGCACTAGAGAGACACTGATCGGGTCCATATAGATTTGACACTTATGAGATTTTCAGGCATAATTGATGCAATCTCTTTTAAAGGTCAACCAGTAATAACTCGCTCTCATGATTTGCTTGGCCATCCGATGTCCATTGGTATCTATGTCATAAATCTCTTCATGCACTTCTTTTAAGATCCTTTTGGCTTCAAGAGTGTTGACCCATTTGAG
Organism: Adansonia gregorii; assembly: GCA_038382025.1. Classification (NCBI taxonomy): domain Eukaryota; kingdom Viridiplantae; phylum Streptophyta; class Magnoliopsida; order Malvales; family Malvaceae; genus Adansonia; species Adansonia gregorii. The sequence goes on along the minus strand of JBBYHO010508438.1, from coordinate 17,339 downwards.
CAATACTTGATCGTGACTTTTCTTGTATAAGATTTTTCGATCAAGAACAAATCTCATAGCTAGCTTCTTGATAGTCCATTTATTAGTCTTGGTTGCATGATTGGGATAATGCTAATCCTTCATGTAACGAAGGATATTAGTGCACCATGGTAAGCCATCTTTCTTTTTTTTAATGCCATTACAATGAATCAGAGTTGTGTAAATGATCATCTGGATGGGAACAATGTCTGACTCTGGGTTACTTTAAACATGGATGACAAGGTAGCCAAAGCATGAACTATTTGGTTTTCTTCCTGAGGTAGGTGTCAAAAACTAATATCATCAAATCTTTCTTAAGCTCTATTATCAGATTCCTATACTACGTTAGCTTGGCATCATGAGTTTGCCACTCCCTTTTTAATTGGTAGATAACTGAGGCTAAATCACCAAATACCTATAATGCCTTGATGTTTCTCTTAATGGCTACTTGAAGCCTCATGACACAAGCTTCATATTCTGCGATATTATTTGTGTAGTTGAAGCTTAGCCTTACTATGAATGGATAATGTCTCCCATCAGGTGATATCAATATTGCCCCAATTCCATGTCCTTGAGTGCTTGACGCTCTATCAAAATACGTCTTCCAGGATTGATCTTGGTTAGAGGCATTCTTGTCTTTAGAAACGCATATTAGATTTTCATCCAAAAAGTCAAAACTTAAGGGTTGATAATCATCTACCACTTGACTTGCCAAAAAACCAACTATCGCACTGCCTATGATGGCTTTTTGACTGACTTAAGCAATGTCGTATTCAGAAAATAGGACTTGCCATCTAGCCAACCTTCTTGATAGTGCAGGGGTTTTGCATAGATACTTGATAGGATCATGCTTTACAAGTAACCATATGGTGTAATATAGCATATACTGCCTGAGTCTCTTGGTTGTCCATACTAAAGCATAGCATAAATTTTTGATTGCAGAGTAGTTGCACTCCCATTCTATGAACTTTTTGCTTAAGTAGTTGATTGCTTATTCCTTCTTTCCTAACTCATCATGCTACCCTAATACACAACCCATAAACTAGTCAAAAACTACTAAGTAAAGGATTAAAGGTCGATCGGGCACTAAGGTACCAACACTGATGAGCTCGACAGATAATGTTTGACTTTATCAAAGGCTTTTTGACATGCCTATTCCATTCTTTCAGATTTTGTTTGCAAAGGAGCCGAAAGATGAGATTGCATTTCTCAGTGAGTTAGGATATGAATCTAGCAATGTGGTTTAGTCTCCCCAAAAAACTTTTCACTTTTTTTTGGGTTTGAGGTGATGGCTTTTCTTGAATGGCTTTAACTTTGTGTAGGTCAACTTCAATCAAATTTTGTTGACTATAAAGACTATAAGCTCACCCGAAGTGACTTCAAAGGTACATTTGGCAGTATTCAATTTGAGTTGAAGTTTTCATAGCCGTTTAAAAAGTTTTTGAAAGTTTGTGACATGCTCATCCTCTTTTATTGACTTGGCAATCATGTTATTAGCATAAACCTTAATTTCTTTGTGCATCATACCACGGAATAGGGTATCATGGTCCATTAATATGTTACCCCAGCATTTTTTAGTATAAAGGGCATGACATTATAGGAAAACGTCCTTTACATGGATACAAAAGTTATTTTTTCCATGTTTTTGAGCACCATCTTAATCTGATTATAGCCTAAGAATTTATCCATGAAAATGGAAAAAGAATTCTTGGTCGTATTATCTATTAGAGTATTAATGTGGGTAATGAGAAGTTATCGACGAGCTTGATTCAAATCCTGGTAATCAACATACATTCATACTTTGCTGTCTTTCTTTAGGGCTAGGACTATATTGGCAACCCATTTTGGATACTTGGCTACTTCGATAAACCCCGCATCAAACTGCTTCTTGACTTTTTCTTTAATTTTGAGGAGTATTTTCAACTTTATCCTTCTTAACTTTTACAAGATCGGTTTGCATTCAGTATTGATGGGAAGCTTATGGACCACTATATTAGTGTTCAATCCTAGCATGCGTTGATATGACCAAGTAAATACATCTTGATATTCCTGGAGTAATTTTATCAGCTTGGTTCTAGTCATTGACTTTATTGAGGTTACAATTTTGACCTTTTTTTATCCTCTTAAGTACCCAGATCTATAACTTTCGTTAGGTCTTCATGGGGTATGATCTACTTCTCCTCTTACTTAACAATCGTGAAAGGTTTGGTGGTACGAAACTTTCTTTGAAATCTATTTCAGGATCAACTTCACTAGCATAAATTGACTATTCAAAATTGATCTTCAAAGACCTATCAAACACATCCATGTCACTGTCATCAAAACATCTAAGAGTATGAAGAAATAACCATTGTGAACGATATACACACAACCTGAGGATTCAAATAAGAATAAAGGCAAAAAAATAATTGAGACAAAGAGATTGAAACGTGAAGTAGGCATGCAATATGGAATGATATACACAAAAGTCATTTCATTAATAATGTTTGATAAAAATGCCCCGTACATAGGACATCTACCTACCTTTAGGCGAGTGCAGGTAGGTTTTAATTTTTTAACATTACATAAAAGGGATAGGAGAACTGCAAGGGCTTCCATCATGACCCTTTCATCAAAATTAGGTCTTAGTGGAAGGACACAAGTTCTATGGCTTCATATCTTAGAGATTGAGGTAGTAGAGGGCTTTGTTTAAGATGACCAAGGCATCTTTAGCCTTTTGCTTTTCTAGTTGGCTTGAATCAATTCATCCTCCCGAATAAAATATCTCATGGAGAGATGGGAATATTATTAACTTGGATTCCTCCTCTTGACCCAATGATCACGTCATCTCTTAGTTGCAGATCCTCATTTCTTGCTATTTTCTTGACTGCTAGCCTTGAATATTAAGCCTCTTTTGTTGACTTGAGTGATGACCTGCAGGGCTTGGGCTATCCCTTACAAATTTTTGGCTAGCCTTTTTCTAGCATGTGAACCTTTGCCAACAATCATTTTTAAACTCGACTGGGTACCTTTTGAAATGTGAGGTTTAACTATTAGTAATCCTTTTCCCATAAATGTTGCATTAATGAACTCGAGGGATTGGAATGATGAACCCAATGCATCTTCATTAGGCTCTATATAGATATCTTCAATGAAAGTAATGGCGATCTTTTTTTTTTAACCCTCGATGGTGACTACTTTATCATCTATCATAAATTTGAGCTTCTGATAGAGAGAGGATGGGATGGCCTTAGCAGAATATATCCATGGCCTTCCTAATAGGTAGCTGTAAGATGGATTAATATCTATAACTTGAAAGTCAACTTCATATGTACATGGGCCTATCTGAAGCTAGATTGTGATATTTCCAATTACTCCATGACATGTTCCATTAAAAGCATGGACTATGGTGTGGCTACTCTTGACGTTGGATTGATCAACAGAGAGTTTGGTTAATGTAGTCATAGGCATGACATTAAGGACTGACCCACTGTCTATGAGTACTTTAGGTAAAATGTATCCTTTGTAATGGATAGTGATATGCAGAGCTTTATAACTACCTCTAGCTCCAGGTGGGATCTCATCATCAGTGAAAGAGATATAATTATCGAATGTGATGTTGTTCATTAGTCGATCTAGCTTGTCCACTATGACATCTAAGGGCACATATACTTCATTTAGCCCTTTCAATAATGTATTTCGATGAATGTCTGAATTAAGAAGTAGAGATAGCAAAGAAATCTTAGCAGGTTGTTTGCTTAATTAGTCCATAATGCAGTATTCATTATGCTTGATGAACTTGAGAAATTTTGTGGCTTCTTTTTCACTCATTGTTTCTTTAACTTTCTTGGGCATAAAATTCTTTGCTTAGGCCTGAGTGGTATTGGTGCTTAGAGTTGCATCAACCTTTCATTTTTCTTAAGCTAGGGGAGCATAACACCTACCACTACGGGTTTAGTGACTAACTCCTAATAGTTCCATTACAGCAGTTGCTGGAGTTAGTTCTCCAATCATCACTACCTGATTCTTGTACTTCTATAGGATAACTTTGTTGCTCTTATACGAGAATGGTTTAGGTACCTTGACAACTAACTTCAGTGTAGGTGTCAAAAAATTGACCTCGAGATTAACTTGCCATAAGGAATAAGGGGTCAGTTTCACCCATAAGGCGGCTATATGGTTTCATCTCCTATAATGTTGATAGATTCAGCATCAGATGTGGTTTCATGATAGAATTCTATTTGGCCTTCATTCATCATTCTTTGAACCATGGACCTAAGCTCCTTACATTTTTGTAGCATATAACCTATAACTGTGTGGACGTCATAAAAGTTACTGGGATTGTCTTCTAATTTTTCTATTGCATTGAGCAATCTGACCTGAATCAATGCCTGCTGGACCAAGAACATTGGCATCCTTACATCTTCTATGCTTATCTTGACTTCATATTTGTTCTTAATATCGATCATGCCTGTAGCTAGCTCAATATGGTTTGGTCAAGGATTGGCGACAAACTTTAGTCCCTAGTTCATCCTGAACTGCAAGAGTTTTGAGTTAATTAAATTTTGCATATTTTATTTAAAAGATAAGTAGTTCTCAATATCATGCCTAGCTAACCCAACATGGCATTCACAGTAGGCATTAGCTTGTACCATTGTGGGTATGGTGGCTTCTTTTTTGGGACATAGATTGGGGCCACTAAATGATTTTGGAGCAAGGTTTGATAAAGCTCCTTATAAGTCATAAAGATGGGATCAAAATGTTGTCTTTATTAATTTGCACTTTAATTGCCAGGTGTATTATTGGTTGTTCGATTGGTATTTTGGTGGACTTGCGAAGGGTAGCTTTGTGGTGGGTTGGATAGGATTGCAAATGATGGGTTGTAGGTTATGGCATTAATTGACTGACAGGGTATTGTGATAAAGCGAGAATATAGCATGCTTGGGTTGTAACGGTTGGGTATTTAATGCCATTTTGGTTAAGATGAGCTAGCATAACTTATGGCACCGGCCTATCCTTCTTTTCGCTTACCAAAAATAGGCTTCTTACTCGATCTAGCTATTTCCTCAGTAGACACTCTACCACTTTTAATGGCAGCATCGATCATTTCTCCAAAGAGAACTAAGTTTATGAATTTCTTAATGGCATTCCCTACGAATTTTTCATAATAAAGGGCATATAAAGTGTGAATGAAAGTGACTGCCATTTTTTTTTGTAAAGGGAGGCTGTATTAAGGCTGCTTCTTCTTTCCACCTTTAGGCATATTGCCTAAAACCTTCAGTGGTTTCTTCTCAAAATTTATTAGGGAAAGTTGATCTGGCATCCAATCTGACAGATGCTAGCATTGATTTAAAAAGGCCTTAGCCAAGTTGGCCTATGATTAGATTTTCACATTGTCTAGCTCGATATAGCACCGAGTTGCTGCCCTAATAAGGCTATGTTGGAAGCAATGGATGAGGAGCTTTTCATCTTTCTCATACCCAATCATTTTTTGCCAGTACATTCAGATATGGATGAAAGGGTCAATGGTTTCATTAAACTTCTCAAACTTTAGGACTTTGAACTTCAAGGGAATGACAAGGTTAGACACCAAAAACAATGATTGCATGTTAAGAGCTCCAAACTTTTCGCTCCCATCAATAGCTTGAAGGCATTTTTCTAGCAGTTAGAATTTGTTCACTTCTTTCACTGTCATGGTAGACTTTTGACCTTCTATTTTCTCTAGTTTCTCATGGTTAAGGGTTATTAGATCTATCGATGAGACTTCCACGTTCACCTCTTGAGTACTAGGATGAATTGACCTGCTGCAATGGGATTTAGGTATATGACTGACTGAGCCTGAGCAAGAAGTGTAAGAGTGGGCCATTATTCTTGTCTGGCTTCCTCTTGGGCAGGTTTTGGATTATTAGTGGGGGAGTTTCAGCATTGGGAAAATTATCCTTATTTTAGCAGTGCTAGCTTGCCTTTTTCTTTCATAGAGGTGGTCATTAGTTCCATAAGTTTTGCAATTTGATTTTGCATTTCATACTGCTGACGAAGCATCTGGTCTTGCGATTTCTTAACCATGACCTCAAGTCGCTCAATACGAGCTTCATGATCATTCTCTAGATTTGCTTATGATGTTATATGCTGTAGCAATGCATTATGTAAGGTTTTGTGTTCTTGATTGATCTCGAAATCCCTTGCACTTTTATAGCCCAATTCTTGTATTAGACTTTTATTTAAAAATGTATTTATTGATGAGTATTTATAATGCAATGACGAGTTAAGATAATGAATGATTAATACAAGTGTAATGAAAAATGGTGAAATTAAATGTGCATATGTATTGGAGACAATTGATTCTTAAAACTGCTTCGTCAATAACATCATTCATAGAGTCACAAAAAGGTTTTTGTTTTACGACCTGATTACATCTGAAAGTATATAACGTGATGACATTATGTAATCACACGATCAAGAAAACCTAAAAGTTATTACTTATGATCTTTAATAGGTATGATGTCTCATCTTATGGATCAAGCTACTTTAATCATGTCATCCACGTTTTGTTGAGCCATCTAAACATGTTCAGTGAAATGTTGATGCTACGTTTGGTAACTCATATGTGCTTGATCAATTGTCACTTGCCACTCTAATTCGTATTGCTTAGAGGCCCTTATTAGTTCATTGATATGCACATTTTTAACCCTAGAAAGACTATTCTAACCCTTGGATTCTTTGAGTGAAGGCTTCATTTTCAACCCTGGCAGCTCTCGCATCTTGCATTTGAGCCTACAGTCTTCGATTCCCTTGTTGGTAGGTAAAGCAGGAGCACGTGCCCTCGTGAATATTTCTTTGTTGGTGTTGACTTCCTCGTTCTACTGATTTAGCTTATGATTAAAAGTGGCAACTTTTGCTTCCCATTTGACTGATGTCTTGTCCATACATTAGGACTTGTTAGCTTTTCAGAGTGTCACATAATTCTTGGTTAGGCTTTTGAGGTCACCTTTGAAGTGATCCCTTTCATTAATGACTTCATCTATTTCATCGCTCCTAAGATAGATATCCATCTCTAACTGCCTTTTTCTTCTTTAAGTAGAGAGATTTTTGTAGCAAAAGATGCCTTTTCTCACTTGAACTCCCTCCTAAGTAGCTCGATCTTAGAAGGTGGTTCCTCTATTAGGATTTATAGTATCCCAGAGTTAGGTGGTGGCAATGGATTGTTGATACGATGAAGTCTCCATTCTTTATATCCAGCTGTGGTATGGCTTCATCTTCAGTATCTTTTCATACAATAGACATTCTTTCAGGCTTGGAAAGCTAACTAGACTTTTGCTTTATAATTAGGCTCTCTGTATTCAAAATCCCAATATCCCAAGTCTTCGAAGAACAAGATGAATTGCTAGCATTAGAACTAATGCAATACCAATAGAGTAGTATAACTGGCATTTCCCTATAATCCCAAGAGTGGTACAGAAGTTTAGTCTCCATATCTGCACATAATCAACTGAGGGAACACCGATAGGGCTCTCCCCATGATTTCTTTTTGCCTGACGTTTTGTAATTCCTTAACCTAATCTTTTTCTATCTTTTTTTGATGACGTTTTTTCTCTAATACTATAGAAGGAGGACTAAACTTAAAGAAGAAATTATGCTTGGTTTTTTTCTCCTTAACATATAGATGACTTTAGAGCCACATCTAGAGTAATGGGGCACACTCGATAAACCTTCTTATTCCCATTCTTTTATAAAAGCTGAGGGCTTGGAAGGTTTCAGTGATGATAGCAAAAGTAGGGTTAATGTTGCAACATAGGCGAGAAAAGAAATCTGTAACTACCACCTCTATATAACCTAAAGTCTTTGGGAATATGACAAACCTATAAATTGCTAGAGCATATATCTTAAACTTTCTTTTGGTCAAAAAGATTTACCATGGCCTCTTTCAAGCTAGCCCAAGAGATGCATTTGTTGCTCCTTTTTACTTTGACATGACTGTTAACCTATGCTTCTGTGGCTTCAAGAATTTGCCTCAACTTTTTCTTGAATGGAGGAGGTGATAATGCTTTGCATAAATCTAGTTAGACTTAGCCTTTTCTATGTTGAGCAGAGCTGTGTATAATTAATGGTAGGGACAAAATCTTGTTGATTAAAGGTGAAACATCGATAGTCTAGATTGTAGAACTGTATCACTACTTGCAATAAGCCATCATCCAACTAAGCTCGAAGTAAGAAAGCTATATCCCTGTACTTTTTAGTGAAGGCTTCTTTTTCATTGTTATCCCAATTGTCCCTAATGTGCTTTAATTCCCAATAATCATTCTAATAGAAACTAATCTTGAGCTTTTTATGCATTTCTGACATGTAGTCGGGTTTTAAGATGTCCCTATCTTGACGTTGGCAACCTTTTGACCATGTTCTGATGTTTTCGAAGGACTTAATAGTGGAGACAAGCTGTTGCTCCATAAATGATGGCCCTTACTAAACACTGAACTAGAATAATTGTCCTAAAGTGATGATAGTCATGATATTTATGATAAGATGATGCATGCACCAAAACACAAACAAAGGGAAAATAAGTTAGTGGAACATATAGGAGATAAATGTAAGGAAATAAAGAATTTAAGAGCATCAGAACAAAATATTCATAACATATCTCCACCAAGGTGGTGAGACAAGAAATGGGCAGCATTTCAACATGTCAGGATGTGTTTTGCCCTTCATGAGGTGATACAATATCTTATTTTGATGGAAAAATAATTGACCAATAGTAATATTCATTTATCACCACTGATGCGAAGGTGCGTTAAGCTGTGACTCGGACAGTATAATGGCTTACAGCATAGGACATTGCGAATGATGGTTTTTTGCTTATAGCCACTTATTTAGATAAAGATTAGCTGTTTTTTAGGTGGCATGATTGCATACCTTGATAAATGATAAAAATGCACATACGGGTGATAATTGTATACTCATTGTCACCTACATAATTATGGTAATTAAGAGTAAAGGTTAAGAATGTTTCTCTAAGTGACTCTATTCTTTAGGTATTCTAACAGCATTTTGGTATGGCTTAACATGGTTTAGCTCATAGGGCTCACCATATGAGGTTTAGGTTGATTCCTAAGTAGGTGTCTGAATCACTCCTCCATCCAATAAGGATAGTCAAGGCACCTCAATCTAAGGCCTATCATGAGTTTGGTAGAAAAGGTTCAATCTGATGGATGTATTTCCCAATGCAAATAGAGAGGGTTACTCACGAGAGACATAGGTAATTTACATTCAAAAAGTTATTCCATACCTATACGAAAGATTGCTCATGAAAACAGATAGCTCACTTCCTCCTAATGATTGCGTTATAACCACACCATGGAGTTTGGCGAGACTCTAATGCTAGTACAAGTGTGTGGTGTGTGATGAGGAAATGATCAAACCTTTTTGCTTACTTTCATATTACCATTTTTATTAAACTGATGATTATTCAAAAATAAGACAATCCTAACAATCATGCAAATAAAAGATTAGTTGACAAAATGGAAAAAAATTCATAGTTAAATAATGACTAAAGATTGAAGGAACTAGGAACCTGGCAAGACATGGCTAGTTATTGGCCTAATTCTCTATACTATCCCCAATGGAGTCACCAAGTTGTTGTAACACACCTTGAGGTGGATCCTCGCGGATCTATGGGTCCATATAACTTAAAATATTTTTCTAACTTAAAAATGTCTACTTAACCGAGACTTCTCCTTCACGACATGATGGGAATGAGAAAGTATGGATTCTCGACTTATGATAAAATGAAGGGGACCATAAGACAAATTGCTCATCTTATTGGTTTCGGATGACCATCATAAAATGGCCAATGCTTAGAGTTGCCATCGATCATTTTGGGCTAAGCATGACCAGATGCCTATTGAAACCTATATCTTGACCTATATCTTGAGCTACGAAACTCAAACATCAATCTCATGGTTTACATAGGACAAAGATTCACCATTTGGGTTCAGGAGTTGGTTACACATGATGAGGCATGAACCTTTTCACGACGCCCAAAATTGGTACCTTACTAGTTATGTTTTATCTCAGTTTTGATTCTTTTGATCTTAACTTATCACTATTTCAAGATGAGCTCCTTTTAATGCATGAATTTTATGAAAACTTAAATCTAGGTGTTAATGAAAAGATTTAATCTCATACACGCCCTAAAGAGATGGGGAATACAAAGATTTTTAATAAAAATGACTATTGGATTTTACTTTGAAAAATGGAATATTTAACTTTGGGCACTAGAAAGATACCCAAATGGAATATTACCTTTAGTTTTACTTGAAACGTTTTGAAAAAATGCATGCAAATAATCATTATGAAGAAATCATGTTACTAAGGCAACAAACTAAGTAACATAACATAGACCATTCAATATAATGATAAACAGAAGGGATGGACTATTGGAATTTATCTCGCAATTGGCATCGATTATCTGAGAATAATCAAATTGATAATTTTTTATATACATCGGGTTCCTTTATTGAATAAGGTTTGTTTGACACATTCATGGAAGTTTGAGCAGGAGAAAAATTTAAATGTAGTTGGAAGATAGGGTTAAAGTATCGCCTCAAAAAGATAGGGTTAGAGTATTTTCATGGATGACATTTAATTTTGACAAAGAAAGATTACTAAATCTTATCAATTTTAAAAAATAGGGTTAGAGTATCCCCTTGGAATGTTGGGGTTGGATTATCCTCGTGGATGACAAATAATCTTGACAAAGGAAGATTTTTTAAATCTTGACAATTTTGAAAAGCAGGGTTGGAGTATCCTTTCAAAAGGTCGGGACTAGAGTACCACCACGGATGACAAATAATTTTGATAATGGAAGATTTTTAACTCCTGACAATTTTAAAAAGTAGGGTTAGAGTATTCGCTTAGAAGGTTGGGGTTAGAGTATCCCAAAAGTGACATATCTTACACTCTTTAGAGAAGTCAAGTTGGAAAAATTAAGTTTACAAAACTTTGTGTTTTTCAAAATGAATAAGCATTTAAATGACTTTTGGTAAAAGAAATTTGTATGCATGAGGATGGTAAAGATATAAAATATGTACAAGCCTTGATACGAACCTATGGTGGGTCAAGGCATGTTCTCAAGGCTGATTGGGGTGACATGGTGACATTCGAATGTCTCGAGATAAAATTCAGGAAAACAACTTAATTTTGACCATGACCAAGAATAGGGGACAGCATCGCACAATCTCACTTTCTAAATTTATTCTTGATTGGTTTGAAGGCTTTAGAGGATGAACAAGATACTGTCAGAAAGGTAACTTGATGAGGGTTAATCTAAAAATATTCCTAATAACCTAAAAAATCATTTTTCGAGAAAAAAATTTTCAAATTTAGGTCAATTATGCTATTGACAAAGCATGCAAGGAAAAGGGTGTGTTAAAATTCAAAAAATCATTTTGGACTCATTTGGTATCAAAAATTGCAAATAACACCTTTCCAGAAAGAGAATTTCATGAACTTTTTAGGAAAATTCTTAGACGGATTTGGAAAATTTGTTTAGTGGGCCTAAAGGGCCCAACCATAATGCACTTTGTTAACTCCAGGGATTCCAGACAGTTTAGATTTGAAAAATCATAACACTATCATCTAGACTGATCCGGGGGTGAACAAGACCTTGTTTTAAAGATATTTTGACACACTTTCAGAGAAAAATATTATAAAATTCATGAAAAATCATTTGGGAGTTTAAAGTGATATTTTAATTTGTAATAATGATGCTATGAGCAGGAGACAAAGCAAAGCAGAGGATATTTCTTAGTTTTTCCATGCTTATGGGTCCAAACTCGAGTCATCAACATTCAAACATCCATGAGTGAAGGGAAAGAGTGGCATAAGTGTCATGAACTCATTTGAATAGCCCCAAGTAATTTAGGATGATGAAATAGCCCATTGCTCATACCACTCAAGGTTTTGACTCAAAATAAGGCACGAACATTTAGGGAACAAGTGTAAGGCCATTTTTGTTGGAAAATTAAAAGTTTTAAGCTTGTTTAATCAAGATTATAGATCTAGAAAACTTAATTTTCCCCAAGATTTTCTTTTGCTAACTTTAAGGAAAATGCTAGGTCCATGCAATCCTCATTGGATGAGGTAGCATGCTTGGCATGGGGAGGTTTTGAAAATCAGTTTTTTGTAGCCATCAAACATGCATTTTGACAAGGAGAAGACAATAAACATACAAGGGATGGTATAAAACATGAATGGGGATGTAAACTTTACTAATGGTCTTTGACAAAGAAAGTGTTATGCACATATCTTATGAAGTGAAGCATGCTAAAAATGATAATGATGCACGACAAAATGCAAGCTAAGATATAAACATGCTTGAAATATGTTAGGCAAAGGATTCATACATGGATTAATCATAACAAGATGCATGGATATGACATAAAATGCATGAACAAGAGCTGTCAAAAGATAATAAGGATGAAATAAGGCATTTTGCACATCAAAAGGGCATTAAGGCATCCAAATTCTAAACTACCACATCCAAAAGCCATAATAATGCATAAGAATCCTAATAGGGTGATGGAAACCTGGAGAGCTCACTAAAATTTCAAAGATGCAGAAAAAAATGAAAGTGATAAAGTAGGAAGTTATACAAACAAAATTCAATTTTTGGCCAAATAGTTAGAGTAGCAGAGATGCTTGAATTTCCCTCTTTTTCTTATTGTTAATAAGCAAGAAAAAGAGAGAAACAATGAGGTTTTGGTTTTGGTATGGATGAAGGAGATTTTCGAAATATGTAGTGGTAAGAATGAGTGTTTCAGGGCTATTTATGGGTTCTGAATAAATAGCTACAGGATTTGGTTTTCTTCACGTGTGAATGTGTTTTGGAAGCTAAAAATAAGCTAGAATATCCCCTTGTCCTCAGCTGAGATATAAGTGGTCTATTTACATTAGTATTTTAAAGCCAATTTAGAGGTGTTTTTGGTCATTTCTTAAGGGGCACAAAGCGATGTCAACTTAATAGCTATAGAGTGGTTGTAAGGAGCAATTTGCTACCAATGTCTTGGACATAGGGTGGCTGGTTTAAATGCTGAAATGATTTTCCAACAAATAGGGTGGCTAATGGTGATCTTGGTCAACAAACTAGGGAGGAGTTGGGTGATCATGTGACATTGACCTTTTTGATCTAATTTAGACTTCAAAAATGTTTTTATTTATTCAAAAGTTCAATTTCATAATCTGATATGGGTTTTGATCTTTTCAGATGCAAAGAAATGAGTTAAAATCGAGTTTTGGATCAATGGTGGATGAGTCAAAAATTATCAGACCATGAAAATTGGCCTACATGTATTGATACATTGCAACATGTATCGATACATTTGTTCTCTATCGATATAATAAACATCATATCGATACTATGAACCATTGTATCGATTCAATGCTTTATTGTATCGATACATTTCTTTACAAAATGCATGTTTTGGTTTTTGGCATTGCTTAGCATCGATGCATGAGCTCCTGTATCGATACATAAGCTCCTGTATCGATACATTTACATGCTGTATCGACATAAATACAAACATTTCAAAATTTTGGATTGTTGGAGCATTGTTTCGCTACATCAGAACCATGTATCGATACATTCAAGCAAAATTGTGAATTTTCTCATATCTTTTGTCCCCAGACACCTTGAACTACGCCTTTTGATGCCACATCTTTGAATTTATCTTTGATATGATCCATAGGCCTTTTTGACCTTCCCTAAAATATCACTTGGCGACATCGCCCCCTTTCATGTCCATCCCTCAAGTTGCTAAAAAAATTAGCTTGAACAAAATAAAGTGTCTATAATAATCTCCATTCATTTTGTGACTGGGCACTACAATCATGTTCTCCATGTTGGGATACATGATATTCATGCTTTGGACTTGCAAGAAAAACTTTTCTTTCCACCATTTCCTTATAACCAAAGTTTATCCATGAAATAAGACAAATTTAGAATCTCATAATAATGTCCATTTTTTTATGACTGAGCACTACAACTATTTTCTCCACATTGGGATACATGATATTAATGCTTTGGATTTGCAAGAAAAGCTATTTTTTCCACCAATTTCCTTATAATCGAAGTTCTTTCATGAAATGAGACAAACTTGGATACTTGTAATAATCTCCGTTCTTTTTGTTATGGGCACTACAATCATGTTCTCCTCATTGGGACATACGATATTGATGCTTTAGATTTGTAAGAAAAGCTTTTGTTTCCACCGTTTTCCTTAAAATCAAAGTTCATCCATAAAATGAGACAAACTTGGATAAATGTAATAATCTTTATTTTTTTTGTTACTGGGCACTACAATCATGTTCACCTCATTGGGATACACGATATTGATACTTTGATTTGGCAAGAAAAGCTTTTCTGTCCACCATTATCCTTATAATTAAGGTTTATCCGTGAAATGAGACAAACTTGGATGCTTATTATAATCTCCATTCTTTTTGTTATGGGCACTACAATAATGTTCTCCACAGTAGGATACATGATATTGGTGCTATGGATTTGCAAGAAAAGCTTTTCTTTCCACCATTTTCCCTATAATTAATATTCATTCGTGAAATGAGTCAAACTTGGATTCTCATAAAATTCTCCATTCTTTTTGTTATGGGCACTACAATCATGGTTTACCACTTTGGAATACATGATATTGATAATTTGGATTTGCAAGAAAAGCTTTTCTTTCCACCATGTTCCTTATAATCAAAGTTCATCCGTGAAATAAGATAAACTTGGATACTCATAATAATCTTCATTCATTTTATGATGGGCACTACAATAATGTTCTCCATATTGAGATACACGATATTGATGCTTTAAACTTGCAAGAAAAACTTCTTTTCTACCATTTTCCTTATGATCAAAGGTCACCCATAAAATGACAAAAACTTTGAATATCGTAACATTCTCCATCTCTTTTCTGATTGGGCACCGCAACATGTTCTCTAGATTGGGAGACATGATATTGATGCTTTGGATTTGCAAGAAAAGCTTTTCCTTTCACTATTTTCCTTATAATCAAATTTCATCCTTGAAATGAGAGAAACTTGGATACTTATAATAATCCCTATTCCTTCTATTATTGGCACTACAATCTTGTTCTCCTATTGGGATACATGATAATAATGTTTTGGTTTGGCAAGAAAAGGTTATATTTCCACTATTTTTCTCATAATCAAAGTTTGTCTATCAAATAAGTCAAACTTGGATTATCGTAGTAATCCTCATTATTTTGTGATTAGGCTCTACAATCGTGTTCCCTACATTGGGAAACATGATATTGATGCTTTAGATTTGCAAGAAAAACCTTTCTTTCTACTATTTTCCTTGTAATTAATGTTCACCTTTGTCGTAATGTGGTCTAAATATGAATCGTAACTAAGCCCGACTTAAATGGCTTTTGCTCCTATATTTATTAAATTTATATTATTTTATATTCTCTTATTTGTATAGGCCATATCATTATTGACATCCTTTTATTTATAGGGACTAGGTGTTCGAGATGAATTGCTTACTTGACTTAACCTTAAATAGTCATTACGAGATGACTACTTATTTAGAGTTGCCACCAATCTATTTGGGTTAGGTGACCATAGTTTGTATTTCGAGGGCTATGAAACCTTAGAATACAAACTCCAAGGCCCATAATCATACCAGAGATCATGTAAAAGGGTTTGGGGGTTGGTTACAATCATAAGTAAAGATCAACCCTATCATGATGCCAAAAAATCGATACCTTATTAATTATGTGATAACTTAAATTTTAATTTTAATTTGGTTTCAACATATGGCATTTAATTATATTTCTCGAAACAATAATTTTTTAAGACAGATTTATTATTCCATATTTAGAAGATCGAGTTTTCAAAATTTTGAAAGTCAAAATCTCTTTTGTACTCCATCGGAAGACCAGTGGAACTTGAAAGCTTTTTATCATTCTGCTTTGTATCCTAGCAAAAAACCAGAGGAACACAAAAGGTTTTAAAATTAAAAATATCTTTTGCACCGTGGTGGAGGGCTAGAGGAATACGAAAGTTTATATCATTATTTTTTAAAATTTATAAAAATCTCGACTTTCATTTTGAAAAGGATATCTCAAAATTAAAATAATCCGTAGAACCTCTTATATTTTGAGAGAAATTTTACATATTATTTTAATTTAGAGACATTGCCTTAACTTCCTAAAACTCAATAACAATCTAAAACGACACACCTATTCCTAATGTATTCCTTAGACACAAAAATATCCTTGTAATCACATAAGACTTAGTTTTAGCGAAATTACGAAAATGCCTATAAGGTATACCTTTAGCGTGAAAGTATCTCGGTAACCCCTAATGGGCTCTAAAATGATAAAAACTAGATGAACCTATCCTAAATGTGCACCATTGGAATAAAAGCATACTCGGTACTATCTAAGACTCGATTTTAAAAAAATTACTAAAATGCTCCGAGAGTATACTTTCTACATGAAAGTATCCCAATACATTAATGGACACTAAAATGATGAAAAGTAGATGAATTTAGTCTAAATGAAAAAGCTAAAAGTTTAAGTTTGATTTGAAATGCAAAATTTGCAATCAAGCCCCTAAATTTTTCAAAATTACATTTCGTATACTTCGAAGGACCAAACAAATACGAAAAGTTTTGAAAATTTGAATATCCCTACGATAGGCCATAGAAATAATAAAAATAGTTGAAACTGATGAAATGTGCATTTTGCATCCTAAATATGGAAATTTGCTATTTAGTCCATACACTTTTCTAAATTTTCATTTTAGTCCCTACACAATAAAATAACCTAAAAATCATAAAAAAATCATATGAAATTATGCATGAAAATACAACCAATATATCAGCAAAGATTTGATCAAATGGCTTGCCCAACGTTTTTTTTACAATTTACAAAGTAACCCTTAAACTTTGTAAAATTATATTTTGACCCTTAAATGGTAAAGTATCAAAAAAATCATTAAAAATCATCAAACCAACAAAGAATCAACACAAAACTCATGGTGACAATATGCAAAAAGGTTTGACCAAGCATTTATTGCCACAAAATATGAATTCCATATTTTACAATTTAGTCTTTAAACTTTTTAATATTTATAAAATGACCCCCAAAGTCTTGAAAATGACTAAAAATTGTTTCCAAATACAGAAATAAAAAATCTCATGGCATATAAAGCTCTTAACCAAGCCAAAAATGTTAAAAAAAGCTTTTATAAATTTTGCAATTTAGTCCCTATGTTTACTAATATTACAAAATAATCTAAAAATCATGAAATCAAAA
>JBBYHO010508427.1:0-13633 GCA_038382025.1 Adansonia gregorii | reverse complement strand
TGGATATGAGTGTATACCGTTTTGTTAATGACGATGACTATAATGGGTGAACATGGTAGTGGAATGTGTGCTTACATGGATTTTTCTCCCTTTAAAATTTAGTGGACACTTTGAAGAGTGCACTATATCTACCCATAAACTGTTGACATCAAGGACAATGAGTTTTTTGGTCTTTTGCTCTTGATGTCAATTCTTATTGTTTAGTCTTTATCATTAATTTTAAGTGAAGATCATTACTCCGTCCATGCAAGGTAATAGAGTCTACCGTAATCTATATGACCCTTATTGTTAAAATGCCATATACGCAAAAGGGAACTTATACATACCTGATTATCCGATAAGCATGCCCTTTCTCAGCAATGGTGGTGATGTCTTCGTTTATAGCCGCTCCTGAGCAAGTAAATAGGGTAGATAAGTTGGGCATAACCTCATCTCTGACCAAGTTAATGTGAAAACTAATCTGTCTACCCATGCTAGCCACATTTGATCTCATTGATGCCATGTGTTCATCCATTTTGTCCATTTTTTTCCTTACCGTCTCTATATTTTCCCAGACCATACTAGTGGTCAGGCAGTCCTCATTTTATCATTTCTACGAGGTGGGCTTGGTACGTCTGTCGCTGATGGTCCAGAACAATTCAACTTTTTCTTTTGCTTTCTTTTTGCTACTTTCGGTCTATTTCCTCCATCCAAGTCCAAGCCAGATTTCTTTAGGCTGGCCTGCCCTATTCCATAAGTCTCAGAGACTGAAGTTCCTGTTTCATTAGTGCAACATACTCCACAATCTTGTAGGAATCATATATAAGGGATGCATATGGAAGGATTATCCTCTTACTATTATAAATAGCCTTACTTTTTGAAGGAATAACGAAATGTAATCCTGGATTCCTGTCCCTCATCAAGCAACATAAAAGCCATACGTCTTCAAGACTCATCATGGCGAATTTCCCTCTTTTGGGGATCAAAATGTGAACTACTATCAAATGCATCAATCTTTCATGTATATTCAGGATGTTAGCATTAGTTTTAATATGTTGCAGAGATGAATCCTTAAACACGACCTCTAATATGTTCCCACTCATATATGGTTCACACTAACTATAGGGCATAAATTCCAAACCAAATGCCTCGCACAAACTTCTTGGACTAAGTAGTATTTGCTTCTCTCCAACATATGTATGGAAAAATTGACATCCAAAATCTCAGCAAGGTTTCCAAAATATTCTTCTACACTATCATTTCTTCTTATTTGTAAAATAATCGAACTAATCTCTCATAGTACTGAATTGATGGTGCAAGCAAATTTTTTAACCAATAGTGTTTTAATGTATCAAAGTATGGGAAATCCATCTGTTGCAAAAACTTTACATTAATATGTTTTCCGCCTAATACCTCTTTCGACCCAAAATGATCACTGAAACGACATTTTTGCTCCAAAAAGTTAAAGTTTTTTGTAGGTTCCCAAAGTGATGCTTTTGCAAGGGGGTCAGCTCCATTATCCTTTATTGCTAGGTCAACTATCTACTTTTGTTTTGGTTGAGAAGCCCTCTTCCATAGTAAGTCTTAGAAGCCATGTCTGAATTGCTGACTGTCTAATGTTTCTATTCTTAAGGGGTTTCGGTGAAATGCAATGGTGACTGTAAGCAAGGGATATCTATTTGTGGGTTTTAAGGAGCCAGCCTTTCAATTCTACTTAATAAGCAAGTGTCGATTCAAGCTGAATGAGGGAACTGGTTCTTATAGAAGCACGGAGCCTGTTCTTTCTTATGTGGGAGTAAGGTTTTTAGTTAAATAAAGTCATTTGCCATCCTATGTACAAGCCGGTTGCTGTCGGTTCATAAATAACACAAGAGTCAGTTTCCTTGTTAAGTAGGTGGTGGTTCCTAAAGAATCATGGAAAATCGGTGGCAAAATGATGTGGGAACTGGTTCCTTGAACAGCATTGGGCCAATTCCATTGTAATATGGGTGCTAGTTCCTAAAGAAGCATAGAGCTGATTTCTACCTGGAATTTATATACCATAGCCTTTTCACTAATTTATAAATGGGAATTTTGATAATACATTTATTTCTCATTACCACATTTTGGGATTATATCTAAATCCACCCTAAACCTCATTAATGAAAAAAAACAATAAGATGGCATAATTATTAACATTGATATTAAGAGCATAGTTACAACTGGAGTAAGTCACAATAGACTAAATTGTGAAGCCGATTCCTTTGAGGTCTATCTAGACAAATTAGCATGATGTTTATGCCCTCAATTTGGTTGACCTCATTGTCTTCTGCTATAAATATCTATTGTCCACGTGTATGCCCCTTAGCTTCAATTGAATGTAACTTTAGCCATTTGTAACTATTCCCTCCTTTGCGTAGTAGGGAAGTTTCCCTTCATGTCAAGAAAGAGCCATTCCTCCCTTCGTAAGTTTATTCATACGCCTTGTGTGGGTTGAAGTTAGCTCCTTTCAGCATAACATCCTACAGAGATTGCTCTCTTCCTGCCCAACATTTCAGCTACCTTAGCTACTTCCTCTTTTGAAGTGCCCAATCAAAATCCCCGTTTTAGTGTGCACGATCAAGTATAATCTAATGTTTTCTTTAAGATTATTTGCATGCATCAACATCTTATAATAGGATATGGTCATTCCTATTTATGGAATTTATGGTTAGATTCGTGCTAAGTAATACCTAAAAAGTCATAGTTACATGGTTACAAATTTAAATCTTTTAGTGGAAGCTTTTACTCAAACATGAGTTTAGGTGTTAATGTGTGTACTGAAGGAAGAGTCCCCTCTGCATGTAGAATTAATGCACAATATACAAACTTATGATGACTTCATCCATCCCAAACAAACGTGTTTATTATTATTGCCATATTAACGACAATATCGTTAGTATGGCTCCTTTGTCTAATATCATCGTGGAACAATAATTGGGGTGATGATCAATGAAACCTCTATTGTGTCAGATTTACACAGACAGATTAGAGGTAAACTGTCAATGAACCTTGATCATCATATTATCAGATATACATTGGATTTTGACCCAACTTTGCTCATAGATTTGGTGAATGATGCCTGTTTAAAATATCTAGTAGAGTTTAGTGATAGGAAAGCAAATTTGTATATATTGGAATACAAGGATTTTGGTCCCCATGAAGAGGAAAGGACTTCAATTCAACCCATTAATGTTGTGAACCTATGGTAAGTATGAAGATTTATCTCATTATTTTCAAATTTCACTTTCATTTATGGCTACCGTAATGAGCTCATACTTTTGTTTCTATACATGACATATGTAGCAATCCTACAAGCAATGAAGGTTCCCATGACATGACCATGACGATGGAAGAAACCAGTATAATTTCATCTACTGAATATGAAGGGGAATTTATGTCAGTTGTTATAATAGATTCGACTGCCTCAACTAAGGATCGATTTGTAAATGGTATCTGGAAAGATAAGATTATTAGCAACGGCCAAACTTTCAAAGATGCACCTGTATTGAGGCTTGCACTTTATCAATTTAGTATGGAAAATGGATTTTCATATATCTTCAAGAATAGCAAGTTATTCATAAGTGTCGATTGTAGGGTGAAGGGATGCCCTTGGCATTTAATAGCGCATAAGGGTACCTTCATAGATCAAACAACCACACAGCTCAAGATATGATCTTCGGAAGGCCTCAGACGAAATCCAAGTTTGCAGCTATCATCGTAGTGGAGAAGTTAAATTTGTGGCCTCATACTACTCCACATCAAATTCATACAGCATTTGAAGCCGACTGTAGAATTCCAATGACATACAAACAGGATTGGTTATGCAAAGAGCACTCCATGAAGATGTTGCATGGGACGCTACAGGACTCATATAGCTTAGTACCATGAATGTGCCAACAGATTCAAGATGCTGACCCTCAAAGCATTGCCATATGCACATTCGATTCGAAACATCATTTTAAGCAATTGTTTATATCGTATGTATGTACCATTATCGATTTTTTGAATGGCTATAGAGGGTTGGCTTTTATTGACGGTACTTTGTTGTCAGTTAGCTCTATTGATACAAATAATCAGCTTTTCCCATTGGCATTTACTATGGTCAAATCTAAGAGTTTGGAAGATTGGATGTGGTTCTTAGGGAACCTCAAGTCCAATGTTATGAGACATGTATCCATTACCATAATATCTGTTAGGCACTAGAATATCATTATAGTTGTTGGTGAGATATACAGCACAGCTTGCCATGCATACCATTATCAATATATAAAGGAAAACTTTAGTTCTGAAGTAAACAAAGTGATGTCCGATGGGAAAAATGTGAAGGAATCGGTGCTTCAGTTATTGGACATGTGGTCTATGTAAGACTGGAATCGGATTACAACGTTGCAATGAATAATTTGGCAACATACAAAAAAGCTAGCTGAATAGGTGGCAAACAACGCACCTGAACATTCAGTGATATCCAAGTTTAGGCTTCGTCGTTGGGATCACTTAACAATAAATGTGGCAAAATCATTCAATGCATGCTTAGTTCAAGAAAAGAGACATAACTTAATTAGCCTCATAAATGAGTATAGGGAAAAGTTGACCTATAAACTTTATAAATCCAAATTTGAGGTCTAAAATTAGAAGGTTTAAGTAGGGCCTACTATGGATCTGAAATTACAGAAGAATGTTGCCAGAGGCTAATACTTTAATGTCTCTCTTTACAGCGATTTTAGGGCTAAGGTCAGTCAAAAAGGGAAGGATGTGGCCATGGACTTGGCTAGCCGAGAATGCACCTGTTTATCTTGGCAAATGAGTGGATTGTCTTATGCTCATGCATGTGCCATAATCGACACAAAACATGGAGACATTTATGCACTTGTCAAGGATTGTTATACATCAGCTGCACAAGAATGGATTTATGCCATGACAATGGCTCCCGTTGAAACTCATAACCTGCCATATATGCCTTTATCGGACAGAGATACATGCCATATATTTTTGAGGCCACCTTTGATTAAGAGGCCATTAGGAAAGCCAAGAGTGAAATGAGTAGAACATTAATTCATTAAAAAACGTACCATACAATGTTCAAAATGTAGGCAAGTTGGCCACAACCATGCTTCATGTGGATCACCAAATCCATGTAATCTTTAGGTAAGTCTTACTGCTAGTCTTCTAAAGTTGCATACGTCGATGGAAGGATGTAGATCGTGGGTTGCCATCTGTTTTGGAAGTAATATAAGGTATTTTTAGGCACATTGGATACAATATGAAAGTGGCAAGCTTTAATATTTCCATAGCAAAAGTCATGTAGCCAGAGGTGTACTTAGGAAGCCTATCATTATTATGGGCTATAATGTATATTTCGCACTCCACGTATATGCATTGGAAAGGGAATACACCTCTGCATTGTTGTATAAGGTTATTGTATATTTTGGTATATTTTAGGTAGCCATGTATGGTTTGTGCACTCCATGTCATATATTTTTGTACTTTTGTGGAATGTGTGAAATGAAAAATTTTTGTCCGCATCCAATGTTGTATTAAACCATACGAAAAACTTGATAATATCAGTTGTAGGAACGATAAGTAACGACAATGCATTGATTGATATGGACATAGTTTATGCTTAGGAAAATTATCGATCTTCATCTTCAGTAGTCATTTATTAACATCTAATGGGCATGATTGAGGAATACAATCATAAACAACTACATAGTCTTAAAGTATTACTGTAATTTACTTACAGATTTACGATTCCCATTTCCTAAACCCTGTAGCTTTTTAATAACAGATGAGTTATCCAATGGGTGTCAAAATGTCTATTGTTCGACAAACTTGTGCAGTATTCTCTACAAATGAGGCACGTCACCCTGTACTATACAAAGAAAGCTACTGGAAATATAAACTACTTCATGGACACATTTTATATGTTCACTTCCTTGGCCTTAATATCATACATCTTCTTGACAGTAACCTTTACCTTCTATGTGACTACACGAATATCCTTCATATAACCAAACTTTGTTGTTGTCTTCAATCTTTTTCATGGCTAACTCTGTTGCGAGGGGAAACTTCAAAATCTGATAATGATCAACCTTGTTCCTTCGTGGAGCATTCATACGAGGATGCATGGGTTTCTTATCCTTCTTCATCGTCCTTCTCATATGGAATGTAACCTTTGAAGCATGATCTTCTTGGCGTTCTTCTATGCGTAAATAAGGTTTTCACTCTATTTTCTACTACAAGCAAAATGTTGGCATTTGACTAGAATTTACTAAGGATTACAAAAAAATGTACACAGATTTTTAATGTACTATGAAGATATCAGAATGTATGATAGATTCCAGCAAAATGTACAACTAATTATAACCAAATGTACAATTGATTACACCTATATATACAACTGATTATACCTAAATGTACAACTGCATTTTGAAGAGTGTACACGACCCTAAATTTGATCTTACCTCTACTGTTCACTCGTTAATGTGTGAAAATGTTTGAAAGCAATTGTGTGCGTTCATAGGACAACATACATGACAATCATGCACTGGATATAACAAGTTATGCAATTGGTTTACATTGCACAAGACATGTGCAGTGATTGCATGGTACATGCATTACAAAATAAAGCTTACGCGATGGACTCATGTAGGGAACATCGAGAAAATTCAATGCCTATGCATGCCTTTATGTACATGTGATGATATTGGATTGTATAACAGACTCCAATGAAATGTAAAACTTATTATAAGTAAATGTACAACTCATTATACCTAAATGTACAACTGATTTCTGAAGAATGTACATGACCCTAAAACTGATCCTACAATCCATCGTGCACTCGTGAAGCATGTGAAAATGTTCGAGACCACTTGTACATGTTCATAGGACAACATAAATGACAATCACGCATGGGACATAACAACTTATGCAATTGGAGTACATTGCACAAGACATGTGCACCGAGTACGCAGTATGTGCATTATGAAATGCGCTTATGCTGTAAACTCATGTAGGGAACATCGAGAGAATTCAACGCCTATGCATGCTGTGATGTACGAGTGATGATATCAGATTGCATGACAGACTCCAATGAAATATACAATTGACTATAACTAAATGAACAACTTATTACACTTAAATGTATAACTGATTATACCTAAATATCCAATTGTTTTCTAAAAAATGTACATGACCCTAAAACTAATCCTACAACCCATCGTGCAGCGATGAAGCATGTGAAAATGTTTGAAAGTAATTGTACGTGTTTGTAAGACAACATACGTGACAATCACGCATGGGACACAACAAGTTATGCACATGGTGTACATTGCACAAGACATGTACACCGAGTGTGTGGTATGTGCACTAGTAAACGTGCTTACGGGGTGGATTCATGTACGAAACATCAAGAAAAATCAATGTGTATGTGTGGCTTGATATACATGTAAGGATATTGGAATGTACAATGAACTCTAGTAAAATATGCAATTGATTATAACTAAATATATAACTGATTATACCTAAATGTACAACTGATTATACCTAAATGTACAACTATATTCTGAAAAATGTACACAACCCTTGAACCGATCCTACCCTTCACCGTGCATCCGTGAAGCATGTGAAAATGTTTAGGAGCAATTGTGCGCATTCATAGGACAACATACATGACAATCACGTGAGGCACACAACCAGTTATGCAATTGGTATACATTGCACAAGACATGTACACTAAGTGCATGGTATGCACATTACAAAATATGCTTACATGGTCGATTCCTCTAAGGAGCATCGAGAGAAATCAATGCGTATGCATGGCTTGCTGTACAAGTGAGGATATCAGAATATACAACAGACTCTAGAAAAATGTACGATTGATTATAAATAAATGTACAACTAATTACACCTAAATGTACAACTAATTATACCTAAATGTACAATTGCATTCTGAAGAATGTACAAGAACCTAAAATAGATCATATTCTCCACCATGCACTCGTGAAGCATGTAAAAATGTTTAAGATCAATTGTGCGCATTTGTAGGACAACATATATGACAATCACAAGACAAGTACCCCTAGTGCATAGTATATGCATTATGAAATACGCTTACGCAAGGGATTCATGTAGGGAGCATCAAGAGAAATCAATGCTTATGCGTCCTTTGAAGTACATGTAAGGATATTGGAATGTACGATTAACTCCAGCAAAATATACAATTGATTACAACTAAATATACAACTAATTCCACCTAAATGTATAACTAATTATACCTTAATGTACAACTGCATTCCAAAAAATATACGCAACCCTAAAACGGATCCTATGCTCTACCATGCACCCGTGAAGTATGTGAAGACATTCAAGACCAATTATGCACATTTATTGGATAACATGTATGAATGTATGACTCACTATAACTATATCTACTACTAACAACAACTAAAATGTATGGCATACTATATCCTAATGTACAACTGGCCAGTAAGGAATGTATAGGGCTATAAAATCTATTCTACGCTAAGCCATATGGCTATGAACCACATGAAAATGTCCTAAAGCATTTGTGCGCATTGTTTACACAAGATATATGACAATCACCATAATTGAATTTTTTTTTTTATGTCAGTATCTGAATGTTCTTACATGTTGTATGCATGTTGAACACATTATAACTTAGTAAACGTACGTATGCTGATATAAGATTGTTCGAACCACCATATGTCCATATGAAGTTAAAACAGTACTTACCTTCATACAAAGATTGATGATTCATCGAAAGGCATTAAGTAACCACATGTATTCGCACTTCTTAAACATGCCTATTACAGCTTCAACCATCAAACTATAATAAATACATCATAATATAACCCTAGAACCCATAAACCATGATAATTGACCTTACTTCGAAGTGACTTACATATCTCAAAGTGCATACTCTATTAATCCCATTATACCATCCAACTACATCGACACTTGTATTAGGAAGTTTGACACAGCTGAGATGATCGAAATCATTGCAAATATAATCCCTAATGTTCTATTCTCTAATAGCAGAATACGATATGCTCAATTTATGCTTTCGTTGGTTTGTTAACAACTGATGCTTATCTTACTGCATAGAATAGGGTCTCCATATACATATCCTAATAACGATAACACAACGACCTCCGATTCATCAAGATAATATTGATTTCTACATGATAACATATGTTGGTCGCAATCCCTACATCTGAAACAAATTTGTTCACTAAATTTTATCTCTAAATCTTATTTTTACTATGGAAGCATTATTTACGTAATGTACTTATACCAACTATGTCACTGATTCTTACTATACATATCAATCTCTATATTCTTTATAATCAAGTTTCCTAAAAAATTACATCCTTCATATATATATATATGCCTTAAATTTTATGAATTCATCATATATACCAATGTTCATAATTAATTATAACTAAAATTCTAATGCTACAGTCCTCAAGTAACTAAAACATACCTTTATATTCCTTGCCTACAATTTTTTTCCCAATACTATTCTTGATAAGGTTACACTCCACAAAAAGACTAAAACAGAGGATGACAAGAACGGCAGCAAAATTAGGGATAAATTTATGGTGATATTCATGGATCACATGCTATTTCACATCCACAACTTAATTTTAGTTTCGAACATCACTAGTAACCCTTGTTTGGCTTGAACAGAGACTCAGAAGGCAGTCCTTCTTCTTTAACTTTCTTTATTCTCAAAAATAGAATATGAACTTTATAGAAGGAAGCCAGACAACCTAAACTATTACTAAAGGCATAATAGTAATTTCTATTTCCTTTTAATTATTTTCATAAATTGATATTTCTTTCTTTTTAATAATTTTCCAAGATTTCACCTTATTTCTTTGTTTCCATTAGATTTCTCTTTTTTGGAATTCTCCATAATATATGTAAACACTAAAATGGCCTAAAAACAATTAAAAATATATAAAAAAGGAAATAAAATTAAATTTCCTTGAAATTATCAACAAAACCAATGCTACATGAATCTATTGGGAACGTCTGAAAAAGGACTTTAGCAGTTTGCAGAACCCATAATAAACAATTGAATTTACCAAACAATTTGAAATCAGTGATAGTAATGATGAAAGCAAAACTATATAACAGTATCAAACAGAAAACTTCAAACCAAATAATTAAACCAAATAGAAAATCAAAAGAGAAAATAGCAATTTAAACATATGAATACTGCAATTAAAGCAATATAGCGAAAAATTTTCTAGCAGTGGGATAGAATATAGCAAATGCGACAGTAACAACCAAATAGTACATTAAAAATATACCAAATATGGTTTAAGATAGTTGGTCATTATTTACTGCAAAATAGAAAAATTTTGAATACTAAAAAACATGAAACTATTAAACGAATTGAATCTGAGTAAATAAATAAATAATTCAGGTAAAAAATATATAGAAAAAATTAGATTTATCAAATCCGAAAAACTGAATAAGTCAAGGTTTGAAACCTCCAACCTTAAGAATATTTGCCTCCCTCTTAGGTGTTTCACAATATCCACAACTTGTCTCTCAGGCTCCTCAATCATGTTGCAGATTGAAAACACAGTCGATTGCAACATAACGAACTGAAATGAGTGTTATCTCTCTTAACAAAGATGACGGCGATGATTAAATGCACAGGAGGAGATGAAAAATCAATTTCGTTTTTTTCCTTAATAACTACTCTAGTTTGAATTTTCTTATGTAGAAAAGAAAAACCCAAAAAAACTAAATGGTCAAAACTATTCCCCTATATCCCTCAAAATCAGGATAAGATTTTTTTAAAAAATTTTAAATTGGGATAACCATTTAAAATTTTTTAAATTTCAAATTGGATAGGAATATCTTATCCAGACTAGATAAAATTTGGTTTGGCTTTAAACACTGATAAGCTAGGCTCCAAAAGTATAAAGTGCACTTGACCTTTAACCCAAGCCTAAGCTCAGGCCTGGTCTAGTTCACACGTTCCAACAACCAAGTTTTCTTCCTCTTCAAATAGGCATTATGGGAACAACTTCTCATTCATCACAAATATCAAATCATGCAATATATTATGTATCGTGTATCTACATACGATAATCTACGTATTAGTATATGTATTTCGTATTTATATACATTTTTGGGCCTATTGATATCCAACACAAAGATGAATTTTAACAACAATCAACTTTCAAATATTCTTCGACTCAAAAGTTAGACGAAGAAATTTTTCATTATCATGCTACCAATATTCACATGCAATGAAAATTTTAAGGTGGTGGCTTATGATTATCATACCATGCAAATATAAAGATTAGATTGTTAGACACAAATAAGTAGTCACCATTAATTTTTTTTATCTAGGTGTGATAAGTCACTTCATGAATTTATCATTTTTAAAGAAATTCTAACCTCAACCAAGGCTGTTAAAGAAAAAGGTCCTAGCCTATATTACCCAAACTAAGTTAAGAGTAGGATGATGTGTGCGTAAAGATTAATACTGCACATTGCTTACCAAGAAGACAGTACCTAATTAATCTTATCTTATCCTACATTTGTTATAACTAAATGATCTTGTTTATCTTACATTTATTTTAATTAATGTTTTTAGGTTTTTAATTATTGGAAAACTTTTAAATTTTCTTCAATAATTGTTGACAGATATTTCTTAAATTTTTTTCACCTCAAGAGTGTTTAAGAGAAACCATTCTTTCCCCTAAGAAGCTCATCATCAGATTTATTTTTTAGTATATTATGGAAGACAAACTAATGTTAAGGTTAAAAAATTATTCTTATATCTATTTAATATTAAATAATCCTTATATTTTATTTTAGTTAAGATATAAATCTCAACCTTTTATTTTAAAATTTTGCTCAAAACTTTTCACCGTTTTGGAGAATTTCGATAAAATTTTTACGTAGAAATTTTCTAAAAATTAATCATTTGTGACCTTTTAAAATTCCACAGAAAGATATTAGTTAATCGTTAATCATGTAAATAAAATAAAATCTTTTATCTTTTACAATTATTTTTAAATAAACTTTATTCTAGTCTAATTTTCAATTAACGGGTATATTAAAAGACTAATTAACTCACAATAAATAACAAACAAAACAAAATAAATAAATAAGTAATAATTTAAAATTCATAATCATAATAATCATAAAAAAATTAAAAGACAATTCACAATATAAATAATAAACTAAACAAAATAAATCAATAATTATAATTAATAGTTCATAAATATAAATAATCAAAATAATAGGAAAAAATATAATTTAGAAAGCTCATAATAATAATAATAATAATAATAATAATTAATAAAACATACGAATCAAATAAACCAAGCAAATAGATGATGAATGAAAAAAATTATTGCTATCACGTCAAGCGCTAGTATGGATTTACTCACAAATAGATGCTCAGATCCTTGCTACTTGACGTGTGGAATATAAAACCAATATTTTTTTTTTTCAATTAATTGTTTGTAGTTCCCCCCTCCAAAAAAAAAAAAAAAAGGAAAAGTCTATTTTCCCTATACTTAAGAATTTTGAGACAAAACCTCTTAGGACACTTATATTCCTTATATTTTTAAACGGTTTGTTACAATCTAATTCTGTTAGATGTTATTATGAAATCACTATATATCTTTGAAATTGATAAAAAACCTTTTTTTCTTTTTTCTTTTCTTTTTCTAATTTTAAGTCAAATATTTTTTTTTTAAAGCTTAAACCTTAATATAAGAAATTTTTTTTTTTAATTTTCGAGTTATCGGGATGATAAATATTTCTCTTCTTTAACCTCCATTTTTTTAATTGATTATAAAAGTTTGCTCACAATGTTTACAGTGTCATATTTTGCCATTATTATTACTGCTACTGTTGTTTTGCTTTCCATATAGTTTTTTTTTTCTTCTTTTTTCTTTTCATTTAGCTGTAGCCTAAAGGATGGAAAAAGTTAAAAGAGATTAAAGTTAATCATTGGGTATTTTTCTCTTTTTGTGAATGTTACTTTGTATCATAGGGGGAAAATGGAAATTAATTAGATGTAGATAGGTTTTTCATCTATTTAAGTTTTCATATATATACAAAATATCTTAGAATTTGTGAGTAAAATAATTAGATTATTAAAATTTTAAATGAGATTTGAAATTTTAGATAATGGGCTGTTTTTATTTTGGGTTTAATTGAATAAGTTTTAGTTTATTTATTAAAATTGATAGAATTTAAAGTTTTTTAGGGTTAAGATTTTAACTTGAAATGAAGAAGAAGGCAAAGAAGAAGAAGATGAGGGTATCTTCGACATAAAAATATCAACTAAGCAAAAATTTAATGGTATTGCCTTCTTTTATCATAACAATCAAAATGCAAAGGGTTAAATGTTACATGAGCTAAAACATAGGGTGAAAGTGAACTTTTTCAAAAAAAAAAAAAAAAAACTTTGTTCTCTCTTTTCTTAGCCAAGAAATTCAAATTCAAACACAAACCCAAAAGCTGGCCAAGCCCGTCACCGCCTCCACTATTAGTCATCGATGATGGTAAACTTGAATCCCTAAAAACTTGTTTTTTAAAACTCATTATAGATATCTAATTTCGTATGAAC
>JBBYHO010508386.1:0-12243 GCA_038382025.1 Adansonia gregorii | reverse complement strand
TTCGTTACTTTTAAAAATATAAGCAATATCTAGTCCGTTGTTAATGTATAATTAAGTTTCTTAGGCTTAGAGCCTCAACTTTGCCTCTATAAAAGTGATGGGAATCATCTTCCACTTTTTGCATAATTGGTGGCCTAGTGCTCCGTGGGCCTCTGGTGTTTTTACGGGCATCTTTATAATAACTAATTGCATGCATTTCTATATCTTATAATAATTAATTCGATTTTCAAAATGTCACATTTGCAATGGTGATGATTTGATATGATTATCATTATGTACTAGGCAATGTGCTTCATCATCGCCCAAGGAAACGATTGACAAGCGTGCATAAAAATTTAACATTAAATCAAAATCAAATTTTAATTTAAATGACTCATGTATTATTTTTATATAAAGTGATATTATAAAATTTAATATTTAAATTTAAATATATGTAATTCATTATGTAATTCCTAACTAATGTATGAAAAGGGAGTGGCAACTCGCATGCTAAAAGGAAGATTTGAATCTAATTTTTTGAGTAAATACACTTTACATTGTACCTATATTTATCATTGAATCAAATATTAAAATATAAATGTAAGATTTTGTTTAACTTTCGATTTTCATGTAAACTACAATTTAGCTAGTGATATAATTTATACCACGTAGTGTCTAACTCTCTGCATGCAAGACACGTTATACATATATTTCAATTTATATCTATTTTACATGAGTCATACCTAGAGACACATAATAATCATATATACATATATAGACAGATAAACAATGACTCGGATAAATTTTTAAAATATTTTTTTATTTTTTTAATTGTTTTTTAAAATTTTATTAATTTAAACATAAAAATACATGTTAAAATATAAATTGTGATGCCCTCGTGATCTTTCCCGTACTTATTAGATCCAACTCACTCTTCACCGACAATTCCCCGGGACTCACCACCTATTCAACTACGAAAAGACTTGAGCAATTTGATAAAAAGAAAGTCATAATTGAATAAAACGAAAACCAATGAGAAATGTAAATAAGAGTTGGTCATAATGGCACAAAGGAACATCAAGATAAATTAAAATGTAAAGGGTTTATTACAATGATGATAAGAGGGAGAATTAGCCACCGGTAATTTCTTTGGTATCAAAAAGTTGTAATTGTGGAATAAGAAAGATGTTATAAATGTTGTGATTTAAATTTAAATTTATTAAATGTTATTTATGAAGATGATTATATAAATTAATTGTGGAATAAGAAAGGTGTTTTAAATATTGTGATTTAAATTTAAATTTATTAAATGTTACTTTTAGAGATAATTATATACATCAATTGAGTTAAGTTATTATTAAATTAATTTCTTTAAACATCGAGGAAGGATTATATTCTTCATCGTGCTACTTTTAACAAGCCAGTAATTATTGTTAATGTAAAGAAGCTTGTTTTTACCTTTTTCTAAACTATTATTTTTCCCTTTCTTTTAATATTTTAACGTAAAGTAGATCGTAATTTAAAAATAAAAAAAAAAGTGATTGTTTTGGTATATAAAGAAATCATAATTAAATAATGATTTTTATTTTACTATATTAACTTTCTGTGACAAGTTTTTATTGTGATACTGTTGGTATCAATAATTGTGATGCCTTATTTTCTTGTAACTGTTTTCATAGTATGTATTTGCTATTACAATTGTTTTACGTGAATATTTGTTTTATTTTTTTAATATAAAATTATATGAATTTAAAATAAGTAAAATTAGTAAATAATTTAAATTAACTGAATTTTTTTTACATATAAAGTTTGTTTCATGAGTAAATTATATCCAATTATTTTCAAATTTATTATTTTTAATATTAATGAAAAACTAATTATGAAAAAATGCAATGTAGAGTTTAAATATTTTATTTATACCAAAATAAATTGATTTTACTTTTTAAGGTTAATAAAAAATTAGAACTTTTAAGATAAAGTGTCCACATAAACTTTTAATTCTTTCTTATTTATTATCAAATTAGTCCATTAAACAAAAGCTTTTTAATGAAATTAAATTTTTTATAAATTAGATAAATCTTATTAATAAAAAAAAACTTTTAATGATACTTTAGAAAGAGAGTAAATAAAGTTAACTATTTTCACATCAATACTTTTATATATGCGAGTATTGTCATGTGAATGCTAATTGATTTATTTATTTTTGTATATATTTTTGTATATTTTAAAATAAATAAATAAACTAATAAAGTGTATATTAACTAAAATTGTATTAATATGTAAAATTTGTTTCATGTGAAATTATATCAAATTATTATAAATTATATTATTTTTAGTATTAATGAAAATTAATGGCTAAGACAAAAAATTAGAAGGAAATGTTAATTCTTTGTTATTTATGTCAAATAAATTGATTTACTTTTTAAGGTTAGTGAAAAATTAAAACTTTTAGAATAAAAAATTTTGTAAGTTTTAATTCATTTTTATTTATTATCAAATTAATCAATTTAAAAAAGGTATCTTAATGAAATTAACCCCTTGATTATAAATTAGATCGATCTTATTACTAAAAAAAAATATTTTTAATAAAAATTTAGAAATAAAATGAATACAATAATTATTTTCATTACCTTAAACTATTTTTCACGTTCATGCTTCTATATAATAAATTATAAAATTGTAGATTTAAATATAGATTATAGATCGATGACTATTTAAGAGGCTTTCACGATTAAATCAACACTCCTAATACATTATGGTGTCGAAAAATTGCTTGTTACTATAAAATTGTAACCAATAAAATAAACAAATTGGAGACGAGTTAATTATGGAAGGAATTTAATGTATTTGATAAAAAGAAAAATTGGTAACCATTAGTGAGAGTTTGTTGCAAAGTTATTAAATTCGATTTCAAAAAAGGATCTTAAAAGGATTATTTTATATAAAATAATATATTTGCTATAATCGTGATTACGTAGATACATTTTATTTAATATTTAAATAAAAAATATTTGCTTTTGATAGCCGAACTTCTTTTTGTTTTTATTTTTTTTTTTTTTGATAGAGGAGCGATTGATGTTTTTGTAGGCCAATACGATGAAAGATTATCTTTACGAAATAATATATTATTTATAGGAAAACAAAAAAAAAAAGCATAATTCCTTTATCTTTCTTAGATTTGTTCGCTAGCAACCACACTAGTACTCTTCCACGGAGGGATTCGAATTAGTTTAAATTTAATTATAAAAATATATAAATATTAAAATAAATAATTAATATTTTTAAATAATAAAATAAGTTTTTAAATTTGATTGAGTCTCATAAATAATTTTTATTTAAACTTGAATCCAACTTTATTTGATTTACGGATATCTTTAATTTTTCTAGCCCTTGACCTTGCCTTTTTTTTTTTTCCTGGTTTCTTTCGTTCAAGCTTTTATTTTATTAAATAGGACTAACTATATATTTATTTATTTTTTTCTCAGAAGTGAACTTATTTTTATGGTCACTTGAGTTAACTCCAATCGGGCATTAAATTGTTTTTATAATAATTGATTTGTACTTTGAGTTCTAGATTATAATAATTAATTAGCAGGCTTAAGTCCTTAAGATTGTTTGAGAAATAAACTACATCCAAACAAAACTTAAATTATATTTGACCATATATATATATGTATATGTATATGTATAAAGCTAGGGTATTTAAAAAAAAAAAAAAAAGCTGCCTTGAAAGCGATGGATATAGTGGGTAAGGCTGATGCTGACTCTCGAGCACAATTCATTTTCTGGATTTTAATGCAGACTCTAATTTTAATTCATTTTTATTCTTTTAAAAATTAATTTTAAAACTTGAAAGAGATTGGTTTTAATAAGTTTTTAATCATTCTTAGTTAAAAAATATCGACGGTGACTCTTAATTTTCAGTCATCTCATAATATATATACAAGATGATTGAATGAATGATTTGTTCGAGGGAAAGTCCTATTCTGAAATATAAGATTTTCCTGCCCTGATACATTCTAAATATGTTATGATAAGATTAACTAGATTGGAATTTATTGGTAATGGAACTTGTAATTCCTACCAAGTGTCTTATAGTTTAAATAGTTCATCGCAGTTCAACATCTCCTACCTGGATGTCAATTTCATTCTATAATTTACATAGTTTTTTTTTTTTTCCTTTTTTGAAGAGAAAGAGGGTTATTATTGAAAGAGAGAAAAAAGTAGATCCCAGATTACAAGAGAAAAGAGAAATAAATCCACAAGACATTAACTGAAGAAAACTTATCAACGGATCATTCTCCCTAAAACTCCCTCTTTAGAAAGTCTGTCAGCAGAATCAACTGCGTCCCTGGGGAACAATACTCCCATCGCGAAGAGTCTTTTTGCTTATTTCAATCATTCTAAGCAAGTTCCTAAATCTTTAAGGTGCTTTCTTCGAATCTGTAATCCAATTAACAACGTTTTGACTATCACTTTTACTAATGAGATAGCCACGATCTCAGCGAGATTAAAGGCTGCATGACCAATCGATCTCGAGAATAATAACTTGACTAACCCTTGTTCGTCTCTAAGGATACCCCCAATTCTAGCAGGCCCAGGTTTGTCAGAGTAGATCTGTCCACATTAAACTTTAAAAAACTAGCGGGTGGCATCTTCCAAGTTGTTGCAGCACACTTTTTCTTTATCCTTTGTGTTGGATAGAAAGATGCTGGGAATTCATTAGATCGGTGACCCTTCCATTAGCATTTGGTCATTTTGCTTTGGACCAAAGGGCAATTCTCAATTTGAGTGCATTAAAAAGCTGCCATAAGTCAAAAGATTTCCTGTAGTTTACATGGTAAGAGCTTAAATGATGTGATGATCTCGTGTTAGAATATATCTCTACTTGAAAATTCTCAATAAGTGATATGAGAGTCAAAGTTCGAAATTTATCATTATGCAATTATAAGCAGTTATAATTATTCAGCTTCGGGGGAATATACTGGTCGGATCGTGATCATGACCTTGTAGACCTGCAAGAAGAGATCTACTGCAATCAAGTGTCAATCGCAAGTGTGGCGATTCCCAATTGATCTAGTGGCCTCAGCTAATGATCTCCAGAGCCAGAAGACAATGTGAGATAATTCCTACTCAGAAGGAGCACGCAAGACTGATTGATTATGTGTAATCGGGATTACTTAGAAGATTAATGTTTTGGTGGAATTTATGTTTAAGGGAAGATTATTTAATATTTGACCCAACTTCTAATTGGGAATCAATTTAGATTCTGGTATACGTTGGAGATTATTTTGTAATTAAGTATATTTAATGAATAAATATTTTTAATAGGAAAGAAATTTTGGTGAATGAGATTTATTAGTGATTAAGTAATAGACTTTATAAATAGAGAATGGGTACTAACATTTAGAATTATGAGAGAGATATAATCACTATGAGATCTCTATGTAAGAGATATGTTTGTAGGGATGTGGGGAAGAATTTCTTAAGAGATCAAATTGTGGAATATAGAGTATTCGATGTGTTTAAACACTAAGGAGTTTGAAATTGGCTTTGTTTCAAAGCTTGGGCTTAGTATTTATTTATTAGCTATTTTGAACTTTTTGTAATCTCTACGTTTGTAAGAAATTTTTCCCTCTCATCCATGGATGTAGGCAATGGAGGCTAAGCCATGTTAAATATTGTTTTTGTGTGTGTGGGTTAACTCATGTAAATCTCAGGGTGAATATGTTTACGCTTGAAAATTCCTAACAGTTCAAAAACCATTTTAAATGATACGTATGCCATTTAAAACAACGCATATTAAATGAACATGAAATGACAAAAGTGATACTTTAAGATTCTAAAGGCTCTAAAGAAAAAATTTATATTAATATATAGATTGACTTAATTAACGAAAGCCAAGACTTAAAGCAAACAAGCTAAACCTAACAGCGCAGTATATCATAATTTATAAGGTTCATAATGAAATACTAAACTAAAGATCAACCTTATAGTTCGTGGATTTAAAGAATTATTCTGATTGAACATGGAATAAAGAACTAAGAATTATAAGCTCAAACTTAGTACAAAAGCTGAAATCAATAAAATCTAATAAATTAACTATTAACTATTTACACTAAAAAACGATTATGAAGAACACCTTAAACCTCCAAAAATAACTTTCAGCTTTAAAGTAATGAGCTCTAAGACAACAAAAACAACACCAAAACACTAAAATCAATTTGTTGGGTTTCTTAATAGAAAGGAGAATGCTTTGTTTCTGATTCATTTAACTAAGTTGCTTTTAGGGTATATAAAACCATTCAGGTGCTTGCTTAATCATTCAAGTAGCTTATAGGAAGGGCATTGCTGGATGTTTGACCCAAATTCTAATTGGGAATCAGTTTAGAGTCATGCTTAATTTTCTTGATTGAAAATTACTTTATAGTTAAGTATATTTAATATTTAAACACTCTTAATAGGAAAAGATCTTGGTGAATAAGATTTTTGTGATGAAGTAATAGGCTCTATAAATATAGAGTAGGTATTAACCTCTAGACTTATGAGAGAAATGTAATCCTTATGGGATTTCTATGTGGGAGATGGGTTCATAGAGATGTGTGGAAAAGTTTGGTAAAACATCAAGTTAATAGGACAAGAGTGTTCCAAGTGCTTAAACACTAAGTAGCATAAAAATTGGGTTTGTTTCAAGAATCAAGTTTAGCGTTTATTCATTAGGTGTTTTGAATTTTTGTATCCCTATGCTTCTAGTCAAATTTTCTCTTTTATCTGTGGACATAGACAATTGAGGTCGAACCACATTACGTGTAAGAATTACTCCTTGTTGTTCCCAACAAACACATGGCCCTAAGGTGTCAAAACCTATAATTTGACATCCTTGCAAAAAAACACTGCATTATAAGGTATTAAAATTAATGCTAATTTAACTTTGTACTCTTAAACTTATGCTAATTGAAAGCTAGAGCTCTTAGGTTTTTAGTCTTACAACTAGGTACTTTAATTTCTATAAGATACAAATTACTTTAAATTTTAGGTTGTCACATCCTCCCCGCCTTAGAAAATTTGGTGCTCCAAATTAAATCATGGTAGTATCATAACAAATATGGGTAAATTTTTCTAATTTCAATTTCAAGTTCCTAAATAGCCCCATTAGTAGAATGATGATGCCATAATACCCACAAGTAGAATCACCTTAGTCTATGATACTTTTTCCTTTCGATCCAAAATTTGTATTAGTTTCTTAGTATAGCTCAGACCATCCCTAACTTCAGTAACCTCAAAGTCAATAACATGAGTTGACTCAGGTTCATAATTTTTTAACATATAAACAAGAAATACATTTTGAAGACATAAAAGTTTAGGAGGCAAAGCTAACTAGTATGCAACTTCACCAAGTCTTTCTAGAATTGGAAAATCCCAGACTAAATTTCACGTTTTTTTTTTTCCAAATCTTATAAAGGGAGATGCTTTCAAGAATACATGATTACCAAAAAATTAAAAAAAAAACTCTAGATTTATTCCTTAATTATCAGCATAACTCTTTTGTTGATTTTGGACACTTTAAAGTACATATGAATTAGCTTCACATTTTTAGAAACTTTTTCTACTAATCTATAGCAAACAACTTTTTCACCCACTTCTTTCTAGCAAATTGGTAATCTTAGTGGGATTGGTTATGGCTTAATTAACAAGTTTATTATAAGTGTACAAGTAATATATTAAAATTCGTCAACCACTTTAGTTAAAAAAAATTTTTGCTTGGTGTCGTAATGTGCTGAACTCAAATTTGACATACCAAAATTGAGATAGGTAAATTTTTATTTTATTTTTCTCATATTAGAACAAGATTTAATTGTCGGATCAAATCATTTGTCTGACTTAAACCTAAATTGTCATTACAAAATGACTGAAAGACTTGAAATGGCCATCAATCTTTTTTTGCTTAGTGAGATTGGTTACCTACTAGAGTTCATTTTGTGAAGGTTATAAAACCCTTGTAAACAAACTCTGAAATCTGCATATTGACTAGAGATTCATATGAAAAAGGTTCGGGAGTCAGTTATGCAGTAAAACATGTCCCTCCATGACGCTCGTAAAATAGAACTTATTAATCATGCGTTATCCTAAATCTCAATTAAAGTTGATTTTAATTTTTGATACTTAATTATAATTCCCATAATTTGAAATATTTACTATTATTTTTTGGTTAAAATTAAAATCGGTTTCAATTGATTTTGGAAATCAAAATATTTTTGAACTTTTTCAGAAAAACCTGGAGGAATATGAAAGTTTCATTTTTCTAAAAATTAAAATTTTTTATTTACTTAATTAAAGAGGGTATTCCTTTATTGTAAATGATCAATGAGGTTACTTCCATATACTAGAAACATACTTATGAACTATTTTAAGTCCAGGACATTGCCTTGAATTTTGTTTAAAACTCATTTTATAGTTGATAATATCAAATTAAGTTTTTAGCATAATAGTACCCAAAAGACTCTAAATAGCATGCATCGATACAAAAATTCTCACATGATCCTAAAGATCTAAAGACTCAGTTTTAAGGTAGTATTAACTAAATACTTCTAACAGACATGTTTTGACATGAAAGTTTTCACATAATCCTTAAGTGATATAAATCTTGTAAATGACCCTAGATTATGCAAACTATCCTAAATGGTCTTGAAATGCATGGAAATACTAAATAGTACCTAGATAATTAAAATAACCTATATGGCCCTAAAATGAAAGGAAATTTCTAAATGGTCCCTAATATAAATGAAATAGCCTAAAGGACCCTAAAATGCATGGAACTCTTAGAATGGTACTAAAATGCATGGAATTGTATAATAATCCCTAAAACATGGAAATGACTGGAATAGTCTTAAAATGCATGAAATTACAAAAAATCCTTAAAACATGAGAAGTGACTAAAATGATCTTGAAATGCATGAAATTACATAAAAGTCCCTAAAACATGAAACATAACTAAAATGACCCTAAGATGCATGAAATTGCATAGATGGGCCTAAAACATGGCAAATTACTAAAGTGATCTTAAGATGCGTGAAATTGCATAAATTGTCCTAAATGATGGCATATTACTAAGATGACTTTAAGATGTGTGAAATTGCATAGATTGTTCTAAAACATACCAAATTACAAAAGTGACCCTAAGATGTATGAAATTGCATAAACGGTCTTAAATCAAGGCAAATTACTAAAACTATATTAAAGTGCATGAAAGACATAATAACCCCTAAATCATGGAAAATTATTAAAATGACATTAAAGTGTATGAAATGAGATAACAATTTCTAAATCATAGAAAAGTACTTAAATGTACCTAGATGTATGAGATGACATAGTGATCTTTAACATGCATGGAAACATTATAGAAAAATTCAAAATGGTCCTTTTAAACTACTACCACTCTTAAATGCACCCATAAACATCTTATTTGTCAACAAACATGCAAGATGGTACAATACATGATTTTTACTCACAAAATACCTCATCAACATGAAAGTACATGGATTTAACATTATGCATGGTAGTATAGTCACAATCATAATATCCTCATGGAAAATGCATGAACTTATGAATCATTGTCATAGTGCATGAAAATTCAAGGAATGCATGTCATATGGATTTTAAATATAAAATAGCCTATCCACATGAACGTATCTAAGTACACTAAGATGTATGGTTATGTAGCCATGATCATGGTATTTTCATGCAAAAATACACGAACATGGGAATGATAACAAAAATGCATGAAAAGATCATAAAATGCATACATAACATGAACATGAGTAACATGTATAGTATTAGAGTTGAAACATGAAAAATTGCTTAATGAAAACTATATGAAAACTAAAGACTCAACATAAAACGTTTGGAAAACAAGTTTTCTTGATGGAAGGTTGATTTTTAAGAAATTTTTGACAAAATCAGCAAAAAAAAATCAGAAAAAAAAAATTTGAAGATCATAGTTCAAGATTTGGCCATAAACATGGTTTTTACACCTTTTGCTCAAATTATTACCTAAGCTAAAGCTTGAGATCATCAAGCTCACAAAAAGAAAAGAAAAAAATGTTAGAAAAGAGATGAAAGTAAACAAGAAAATCACCTTCAAATAGAATTGGATAATCTTTTTTTCTTCCCCTGTTTTTCTCCCATTTTTCCCTAGTTTTTTTTTCTTTTTTTTTGCTAAGAACCAGCTTTTTCCTTTATTTTAGACATCTAAAGGGATTAAGAACCTTCCTTGGCTGATTCCTTCTCATCCTCATGTACGACCACACATTTGTTGATAACACATTCAACTTACTTGCAAGTAATCTCCCTAAGCCCTAACTGCTCTGATCAAAGAGGCTAAATCTTTCTTTTAAGGCATGTTTTTAGCTAAGTGAAATCTCAAGTGCATGCTTTCAAAGAGAAACTCTTACTCAAAGAACCCATAACTTGGTTCCATGCAAGAAAGGGCTTTTAACTCTAACCTAGAATAGCAACCTATTGAATTTCAGCTGAATTAAACTCAAATGGTTAGAAAACAACTAAACTAGATGTCATTTAGTTCTCATGCATGATTTAAGCTTTAAACTCATTTATCTTGAGCTCATTTAAGCAATAATAGCTTAATTCATGTAGTGGTGCTCATGCTTATATTTCAATATAAAAATGTTAATGAAGGACCTCTTGTATAGTTATGAAGTGTTTCATGGTCATTTGGAAGAAGAAATGTAAGAAAACATAGGTGAAAAAGCTTGTTTGTGATGAAAATTTTCATGCAATATCGATATATAGCTATCTGTATCGATACAGGTACTTTCAGAACTAAAAATCCATGAAAAACACGATATTGTATCCATACAATATGCCCTTGTGTTGATATAATGCATGTTTCAAACCTGGAATGACCAAAACATGATGATGTATCGATACATTAATGAATTCTATCGATAAATCTTCACAAAATTTATGAAATGATATTTTTTCACATTTTTTCCAACATGGCCCTTAAGTGTTTCAAACCTTCCCTAAAAACTTTTTCGCTTGGTGTCATGTCGTCTAATAGTGCCTGGCAACACCTGGCAGCTGTCCCCTTTTTTTATTTTTATTATTTATTTAATTACCTTCCCATTAGATACCAAGATGTCAAATTTGGTCCATGAAGAGAGATGGGTGCATTTCATCCAAAAGTCTCCAATTGAGCATAGTTTGTTTGAAAGGGGTCGAAACAAAATTAAATGTCTACACTTGGTTGTAATTATATATATATATATAATCAATTTTTGTCTTTATACTAAGCAACTAGCGGATAAGGAGACGTGAGGCTTAACAGCAAAATGTTATTCATAATAATTGAATCTTGCGCATCACGTGGAGTCCTTACCAACCTTAACTTTATATAAAAAGTTCTTTTAGTTTGTTGAAATTTAATCTTCCAACTTTCAAATCCAAAAAGATGTCGCCCAATCTCTTATTTTAAAGTTAATATGAGATTTATTCAAAAAGAAAAGAATAATAGCAAAATATGACCAAAAAAAAACAACTTTACTCTTTTGTTAAAGTAAAACAAAGGAGCTTGAACTTTCTAGACATATTTCAAATTCAACTTATTTGCATTTAAATGTTATATTGACTAACATATCCTTGCGATTAATTAAATCTTGAGATTTCAATTTGAACATTTTGGACTGCAATTTTGGAACGGGAGAGGACCGGAGTTTATGAGATTTGATCCAGAAATTGTTTCTCAATATATATAGTCTAAAATCGTGTATGTATCTATCTATATATATATATATATAATACATTCATATTTTAGAAGTTAGTGCATATATACATTTTTAATTAAGGATTAAAGTTTAATTACAAAAATTAAAAGTTCAAAGTTCTATTAATAGATCACGCGGCAATCAATGCATATTGATATAGTCTAGTTTATTATGAATGTGTATTAAGAAAAGCTTTAAAATATCTTAATGATATTTGAGAGTATAATGATTGAATCCTAATCTTTGAAATTAAAGTTAAACACTCTATTTTCTTCCAAAAAAAAGGTTAAGCACTCTACAAATAAACCATCTTACAATTGATAGTAAGTGCATATGATATACTCTAACTTATGTATGAATATGTTATAACAAAAGAAGTTAAAAATATCTTAATGATATTTGGAATTATGAAGGTTGAATCTTAATCTCTAAATTTAAAAATCCATCACTTTATCAACAAATCACACAACTATTCATTGTT
>JBBYHO010508356.1:0-20895 GCA_038382025.1 Adansonia gregorii | reverse complement strand
GGGATTGTTAGGAATATCTGCTGAATTTCTTTGTTGACCATGTCAATAGG
Organism: Adansonia gregorii; assembly: GCA_038382025.1. Lineage (NCBI taxonomy): Eukaryota > Viridiplantae > Streptophyta > Magnoliopsida > Malvales > Malvaceae > Adansonia > Adansonia gregorii. Next base: position 20,845 of record JBBYHO010508356.1, on the reverse strand, counting down.
AATTTGTTTGGGTTCTTAGTTTGTTGTTTTAGTTTACCTAGTCTATAGGGATTAGTAACTGCACTTCCTATTACAGCTCTATAAATAGAGCATTCTCTTGTAGTATTTTTTAGTAAGTTTTCAAAAGCAATAAAGCTTAATTTCAGTTTTTTTTTATTCCCTCTATTTTTCTTAAACCTAAGCTCCAATCTCCTTCTCTTACCTTTTTGTATTACCAAATGTTTGGTCTGGCTGGCCTTTTTACATGCACATCTTTCAAACTGTAACAATTATTTATTATATTACCGGTCGGTGGTCTACGTTCCATAGTACGAAACTGGAAAGAGAGTTTCATGTTTACTTGCGTTAATAGGATTCCTATATAATGGGTTTCAATTTCATTTAAATAGAATTTTAATTTCTATGTTCAAGGTTTCCTTTGTAGAGTACATTTAGAAATTTTAAATAGTTTTAAAGTTTATTTAAATACAAGTTTTTTTTTCCTTTTGAAATAAAGTTATTCTCTATCTTCGTTTCATTTTTTTTTTCTTTTTTCAACCCTGGTGGATTAGTCAACTGTAATAACATGAAGCTGAGATAATCAACGTCTAGAACCCTTAGACCTGGAAATGACCCAAGAACGATCGATCGATCCCATTTATTTACTTGCGTTAATATCCCTCTTATCGTCCGATTTCAGACGGGATAGCAATTTGGATGACGGCTTGAAAAATTTAAGTCACTTTGCCACTCTATGCAGATGGTCTCACAACTTAGAAAATTTGGACACGCTTTTTTGCTGGCATACACTTTCTTCATAAAGTATTTCTCTTTTTCAATGAGTAAAATTTATGGCTATTAAGGCAATTTTATAAATGTATCATATTCGTCCATCACTTGATAACTTTTAATTTACCTTATGCAACCTTTTGCAAAAATCCATAATCCTCCCCGTTAATTAATCACCAATCAAATAGTTAAAATGATATGTGCATGCAACTGCCATATTGTGCAAGGGACCTTACGAAATCAATATAGGAATGTTTTATTTTAAAGTTCCATCTCACTGTTTCCAAAGGATATCATTTGCCAAAGATAATTATCGGCAAGTATATCAGTCACTCTTATAATCTAGCAAAAATCCAATAAATACCTCCACGCAGGGACATTCCCTTTCTTTTTCCCTTTAATTTTAGAAAAAAAACAAAACAATTCCATTAAAAACAGTTGCGATGTTGGATGCAAATAATATAAAATTCTGAAGGAAGAATGATACAAATAATAATAATAAACATCCAAAATAAACCCCATTCTATTTTTGAAAAATAATTACAATCTAAATATTGGAGATTACAAAAATTTGTTGCCTTGGAAGGTTTACCGAAGGTCAAATTGGACCACCGATCCCTATACTATAATCAAATAGTGAACTTAACCGTCTATTTTAATTTAATATGATCACACCTCGTACATTAAGTGCTGTTAGTAACCGATGTGGTATTTGACTTTATGACATGGGTGCTGACTTTTTTGACTTGGCTTTTATCAAATTTTTATTTGTCAGCATTTGATGGGATGGAATTTTATTAGTAGAAATTGATTTCTTTTTAGCCATGTGTAAGTAATATAAAAAATAATTTTAATAATTAAAGAATAAGAGAACTTAATTTTAATTCTGATTAATTGTTTCAACTTTTTTTTTCTTATTATTCTTCTTGTTCAAACCAAACTATGGAAGCAAGAGTTAAACTTCCCAAATCAAAGATCTAACCATAACCTGATTTGTTTATATTCTACAAGAGATTGTATAACAGGATAATATTGTGCAGAAATTGCTTGATCTTGGAATAAAAAATAATGAATGAGATTACAATCAGAAGCCAACTTTTTAATCATCTTAACATATACAAAAACATAGTCGTCTTTTGATTTTCCTTTTCTTTCCTTCTTTTTCCATTAATAAACACCAATTCCTGTACAATCAAGATGACACTGTTCACACAAAAATACCTGGAATTATCTCTTTTCAAGGGAGAAAAAAAAAGCAGAATTATAGCTTCAATGTGACAGCTAAAAGACTAAAAATCTCAAGACCAAGATCAATGATAGCCTCTAATTGCAGGAAATATACCACATTTCTTAGAAATTTAAGAATCCTAAATTTAACAAACTCATTCGGTATGATTTCCAATTAGCAATAATAAAAAAAAAAATTATTCCTCGAAGAGAGATTGAAAATGACGTTGCAGTGGATGATTATAACATACGTGGTTGTGGCAAAGGCATTAGTGGCTCTTCCATTGACCGTTCCCTCTCCTAAGCTTTTGATGAAATTTGGTCTCTCTCATCTTGCTCACTTTGCAGTTGCCCTCTTTATTATTCCCACTAAGAGAGTTATCCAACAGCACTCCCATGGATCAACCCATCAGCCGTACAACCAAACCCTGTCGCGTTACTAACTTCGACAGTACTACCATTCAATTTCTTCTTCTCATCTTGTTCAATCACCTTTTTGTCCGAAAGATGCAAGGGATTTTGAAAAAGAAATGCTTCAGAATTGGGAGTGCCTAAATATGTAGTCTGATAGAATAAAAAGATAGGTAGAAAGTGCTAAGGTGGATAGCTGAAGGACGTAGATTGATTCACTTTGAAGATGTACCTATCCAAGCATGGAACATAACAACTTTTCATAGCATTGCGAGTAATTGGGTGAACTCCTAAGCGTTGATGGTATAAGTCATATGTTTGGGGAAATATTCAGATTATAACTGGGCAGTTGGGAAGGATGACGATCTTATTAATCTACAGGTGGGCAATTCTGTGTTTCCAATTAAGGTGGTTGAAGTTGATCCGGTGCTGATGCCTTTACTTTCTTGTTGCTGTAAGAAAAACTGTAACCAATCTTCCAAGTATATAGAGGAAAGTGCTAGTGGGAATAATCAAAATGAGGGGATGTCTGTTAAGAATCAAGGGTTAGATTCCAAGGAAGAGGGAGAGGTTCGATTTGGTAATGTCATTGTCGGAATGGTGATGTGGGAAGAGAAAAGATGGACTCTATCATTGGAAGAAGTGTAAATTGCACGCCGAGTCAATTGAATATTGAAGATATAGAGGATTCAGATAAGGTTAGGTTGGAGCTACAAAACTCGAAAGCCTCAGTATTAATGGAAGAAAAGTTAATTCTAACAGGGAAGGTATTCAATGTTGTATGAGATGATGAGAAATCTAGGGGGGGATTATCTGATGGGTTAAATTATAATGGGCTAAAAGTGGTTAAATTAGGTGATGATTTGGAGCCTCCTTTACTTAAGGGAGGAAGCTTAGGAGTGGATAATTGTGGGCTTGTTATGGGTTGTAAGACTCATTCGAATTTGAATGGGTCAAGTGGTTTTGAGCACATGAGGATTGTTGGGCCTAAAAGAGTAGGGCTAAAGAAAAGATGGAAATTTTATGATGAGATAAAAGATATTATTCTTGGGAAATAGCCAAACAAAAAGAAAAGTTATTGAAAAAGGAAAAGAAAAAAAGACAGGCGCGAAAATCCAATTTAATGGAGGGGAAATCGATTGAAAATTGGTCGTTTGTCACAGATTATAATGGGAATTGAGAGGAAGAGAGAATAACATAAAGGATTTAAGAGAAAGAGAGAAGAATTGAGACTAGGAAAACAGATAATTTTGATGATATCTTTCATTGGAGAAACTCCTTAGTAAAATGCTGCCTATTTATATACAGTCATAGAATTTGGCTAAGGAATCTTTGTAAATTAATAACCAATCATATAGTGATAGCTATTGTTATAATAGATGATAAAAGGACACATAGCATTCTTTGGATTATCAACTTCTAGAATATCTTCTCCAGCTCCCATTTCTGCAACGGTCTTTTTTTTCCTTCGCAGCAATCCAATTTCTTAGTATTTTGCTTAGTTCCTTTGCAATTTCTGATCATTCCACTAACCTGTTCACCATTTTGAACCATGACACTGCCCCTTACTTCAACAAATCCTTGTCCCCAAAGATAAAAAGATGGAAATTGGGACTTAAGCACAGTGTAGTCTTCCCAAGTGGCATGTTCAGGACCAAGATTCGACTATACCACAAGGAGCTATGTCACAACTTAGTTGTTCCTTTTGACTATTCTTTTGTCAATTACTACTGCCAGTTAGACTATGGGATTACCTTCACCATTTATTTATGAGGGAGAAAAGCTAATTGCCTTTTTCTCACCAATTTTTTTCTTTAACAAGTTCACGTGAAAATGGGATGTAACTTAGAAGAATCAGGAAGTTTAAGCTTATTAGCAACAGTAACAATTCTTAACAGAATCTCATAGGGCCCATATTATCTAGAAGAGAACTTAAGATTTTTTTCTAAAAGCCAATGAAGCCTCTTATAAGGCTATAACTTCAGATAAACCTCATATCCCACTTGAAACTTTCTATTAGTTCTAGTGCGATCTGCATAATGTTTCATACTCATTTAAGCCTTTTGTAGTTGGTCCAGTAGAATTTTGCTAATCGCTCATTTCTGTGAGTAAATCCTATACGGTAGTAACTTTAGCTTATGCTCCTATATTCCATGAAAACCTAGTAGAAGGATACCCATATATTGCCTGAAATGGGGTTATCCCAATAGCTATATGGAAGATTATATTAGACCACCACTCAGCCAAGGATATCCATTTAGCCGACTTAGGCTTGAAAAAGCACATGCATCTAAGGTACTGCTCCACACATCGGTTCAACCTCTCGGATTAGCCATCAATTTGTGAGTGATAGGCAGTGCATAGCTTAATAGATGCCCTTAATAGCTTCATAAATTCTTGCCATATTAATACTGTGAATACTTTATCTCGATCAAAAATAATATTTTTTGGGGCACCATGGAGTTTGTGAACCTGATCCAAGTAAAATCCAGTACTACAAAAGGATGAATAAGGGGAAGGAAATAGGCATACTTGGCAAACTTGTCTATAACGACAAGTATGCAGCTAAATTTTTGAGACATTGGAAGAGCTTCTATAAAGTCCATCGTGATAACTTCCTCTGCTTGACTTGAAATAGCGATAGGTTGGAGAAGTTTAGGATATCTAAAGTGTTCATCTTTATTTCATTGGCAATTATCACATTATTGAACATAGTCATGGACCTGTTTCAGCATCTTTGGCCAATAAATATAGAGCCTTGTCCTATTGTATGTGGCTTGCACTCTTGAATAACCTTTTTGGGGAGAGTCATGAAGCAACTTTAAGGGATTGTTCTTCAATTCTTCACTAGGCCTAATATAAATTTTGTTTCTAAATCTCAGAAGACTATTATTGAAAGAGAAATTTAAGATTATAGATAGGTTCACACATAAAGATGTTATTTTCTCTTGAGTAAAAGAACCATTTTCATAGCTATCTTCTACCTCACTTACCCATGATAGTGTAATAATGGTGGTGCAAACTATTGAAAGAGGCTTCTTTTTCAAATATTCTAGATAAGGCATCTACAACCTTGTTTAAATTTCTTTTTCTATTCTAAATTGAGTAATCTAACCCTAGTAGCTTCGTTAATCCTTTTTTTCTAAATGATAGTTGTGAACTTCTATTCCAGCATGTCTCAAGGCTTCATGATCTGTCTTTATAACCAAAGGTCATTCTTTCAAGTAATATCTCTATTGAGTGACCATCGTAACTATCGCTAAGCATTATTTTTCATAAATTGATAATGTCACATGTTGAGGGCTCAAAACTTTACTTAGATAAGCTATAGCTTTCCTCATTAAGTAAGAAAAACACTAATTCCATGGTTCCTTGAATCAGTCTCTTGAATAAATGGCTTGGTGAAATCAGGTAAGGCCAAGGTAAAAGCAGAACATATGGATTCTTTAAGCTAATCAAAGGCTGCCAATGCCATAGGACTCCATTGGAAGTCTTTTGTCCTCTGTGAGAAGCTTGCTAATAACTCTATAGTTTTTTATAATTTTCTTTTTATAATAGCCCATAAAGCTAAAAAATCCTCTTAAGTATTTTAGAGTTTTAGGCCTAGGCCAGTTTCTGATAGCCTCCACTTTAGCCAGACTTATTGCCACTCCACTAGCTGAGATAATATGCCCTAGATACTTAATTCGTTCTTGTCCAAAGAAGCACTTGTTTTTTTTGGCAAACAACTTATTAATTTTAAGAGTTCGCAAGACAGTTTACAAATTAGAAATGTGTAATCATAGATCTAAACTATATATATCATCAAAAAATACTAACATAACTTCCTAAGATAAGGAGCAAACACATAATTCATTAAGGCTTGAAAAGTAACTGGTGTATTAGTAAGGCCAAAGCGCATAGCCTTGAATTCATAGTGGCCAAATGTGTTCTAAAAACTGTTTTGGCAATGTATTTATCCCTCATTCTGATTTGCCAATAACCACTCCTGAGGTACATCTTAGAAAACACTCTAGCCCCATTTAATTCATCCAGTAAGTCCTCTAATATAGGAATAGGAAATCTATTTTTAAAGGTCATGGCATTAAGTTGCTTATAGTCAATGCATAGTGGCCATCATCCATCTATCTTTTTAAGCAACAGACAAGGGGATGTAAAGAGGCTTCTGCTGGTTTGTATAATGGACGATGATAGAATCTCACTTATCTTTTTCTCTGCTTTAGTCTTTTGCTGGTATGAAAACCTGTATGGCCTCAAATTAATCGGTTAAGCATCACTTTTCAAAAGAATAAGGTGGTCATAGGATTTCTTAGGAGGTAGTCTTTTTGCTTTTGCAAAAACATTACGATAGCTGTCTAATAGTGTTTGAAGTTCTTTAGGGTATCAAGAGTCTCACATTCATAGTTGATCATCTATTGTTCTCCTAACAACTCAACATCTCTACCAACTAATTTTTACATTTTCTCTCCTAAAATAAACTTAAGAGAACCTAAAATTTGTCTTTCTTTTAGCTGCATATGTTTTCTATCTTTCTAGAAATTAACACTTAATTCATTAAAATTGAATACTAGTAGCTGTATTTCTTCATCCAATCAACACTGAAACCATATCACTCCTTCCCATATGCAAAACCCTTAAGTCATGAGTAAATGTAGTACCCTGCATAAGCCATTTTAGTTGTCTACATTTAACAATGCTATAAGTTTCTCACCGTTAACTATAGTAATAGGTAAATGTTCGTTTGTACTATATCCACACTTTTTTTGGCCCATCTCGATGTAAAAAAACTATACGTGTTATCATTATCAATCATCATACTCACTGGCTTGCCCCTTAGGTTTCTTGAATTCTTAGAGTGCCATGACCATTATTTTTAGTTAGGGAATTAATGGAACTCTCTGAGTTTTCTTCTAAACTGTTAGGTTATTCTTATACAGCGTCACTATTAGGCTCTTCTATTTCCACCTAAGTTTTATCTACTATAAGGGAGTTTAGTTACTTAGTTTTGCATGCACTTCTAAGCATAAATATCTCTTTACATCTGAAACAAGGGTTTAGAGCTCGTTTAGTGTCTAAAGGAAAGTTTCTATTATTGGTAAGGTTAGTTTTTGGTATGGTTTTGTTGGTTTAGCTAAAATTTGAGTATTGTCCTCAATTAATGGTTGTGTTTGTAGAGGTAACTGGATTTCTTGGGGGTGGCTTAAATTTTTTTGCTTCCAGCTTAAGTGAAATCTCATGCAACTTAGACTGTTTAAAAACAACTATCATGTTTATAGGTTCATTTGCCTTTACTCTAAACATTAACTCATCTTTTAGTCCATTAACAAAACTAAAAACAAAGTATTTTTCAAAGAAAGTGGAGTTATACTATAAAACATAGGGCCTAAGTTCCTTGAACCTCTCCTGGTAGTCTTCTATGGTAGATTTTTGGATAAGTTTGTTAAATTCTTCTATCACGTCAGCGTAATTCTTATCACAAAATCATTGACATAGGTTTACAATGGAGTCTAGCCATGTGACAACTAGCTTTTGGATGACATACCAGTCAAACCATGCCTCAGTTTTACCCATTAAATACATGGCTGCTATATCTAATTCTTGATGGTCTGTTATGGAAGAATGGTAAAATATTTTTGGCATTTTTTAATCCAACCTCTACAATTAGTCTCATCAAGTATTGGTAACTTAATTTTTGGTTTTGGAGAGAAAACATTAAAACCAATATTAGAGTCAGACCTAATTTAGTGTTACTATTTTTAGAGGGCTTAACATAATCCTAGTTTAGAAGGCCATTGTTATTAGGATTGGTCCTTAGGCAAAAGATCGAGCTCTTCAAGTTTATAGGTGTACTTATTGGGATCATTAATTATCGAGATCTCGACAAGGTTCTTGCCTTTCTTTTTGCCCTGAAGTTGAGTTGCAAGTACAGGGTGAGCACTATGTCCTGGATTATGAGCATAAAATTTTGCTTGTGCTAACGCATCACATTTTTGTACTATAAGCTCCAACATTTGACTAATATAACTATGATTCTTAGCAAATTTCACATCTACACTCTTTAATTGCTCCTCATACCATTTTGGAATGGTAATTTTAGTAGCCTTCATTGATTCCAACTATTTTTTCAATCTTAAACTTTTTCATGAAGAGTGTTTAGTCTTGTTTATTCTGCCATTTCTTTAAGCTTCTTTTGCTTTCCTAGTTTCTAGTAGCTGGATCTTGACAATCTCTAATACCAAAGTTGTCACATATTATAATAGGAATTGAGAGAAAGAGAAAATAACAGAACGGATTTAAAAGAAAGAGATAAGAATTGAAACTAACAAAAAAGAAATTCTTTATGATATTTTTCATTGGAACAACTCCTTAATACAATGCTATCTATTTATATAGATTCATAGAATTTAGCTAAGAAATCTTTGTAAATCAAAAACTAATCATATAGTGTTAGCTATTATAACAGTAGCTAATAAAAAGACACATCCCTTAATGATAGTAACTATTTTGCAACATTTTTTGGATAGTAGTTTCTAGAATATCATTTCCAGTTAGGATTTCTTTAACGATCATCTTTTTCTTCTCAGCATCAAATTTTTGGGTGTTTCGCTTAGTTCCTTCGCTGCCTATGATTACTCCACTAGTTTGTGCACGATGTTGAACCATGAGATTTTTATCAAACAGTGGCAGTAATGGGTATAAAATCATTCTCAGAAACAAAGAATAGATAAGGTGTATCTTAGAAGAAAAAGCTACGTGGATAATGGGAAAACAACTTCGGCTCATGGTTGCGGGTGGAGGATAGGAGATTATTGATAGAAGTATGGAAATGCATAACAAATAAAAGTAGTGATTATATATTTATGGGTTTGTTTTATGAATTTTTATCTATCATCTGATTTTTTGGTATTGGGGTGCTAAGATTTAGCTTGCAAGTTGTGTGTTTATGGATGAGTGAGATATAATTGGGGAGACATGTTGAGAGTAGGTTAGGAGATTTTAGCGAGGTTGTAGGAAAGTTATGGATCTGAAGTGTAAAGATTGATTTATAGGGGATGGTTAATAAAAGCTAGTTTTGATTAAGTTTGTATGGATTTTATTTAGTGATATGATATATTAAAAGTTTTTGGAAAGATGGAACAAGTTAATTCCAGCTAAGAAAGTAAAAGATGCAAAAGTTTAAGAGGGGGTACTAAAAAGAGCATAAATGATCGATTCTTGTTAAAGATGAAAGAATTTGGATTGTGCCTGACTGTTGGAAAAAGAAAATAGAATTTAGTGAATTATAAGGATAAATGGAAGTTTTTTTTAATGTACACAGGAGACCGAGATTTAGGTTAAAGGTGTAAGTTCTAGGTGTGTTTTAAGAGGTGGAGTAAGGAAATATTTGGTAATATAGAAAATAAAATTGGTGTTTTTTTTTTTTGGATTTGGTGATAATAATCATTCAAGATATGGGATTTTGTTTCTTATGTTGATTGGCATTATATGGTAGGGTTTAGTGGCTTTGATTTAGACTAATATCTTTGGATATACAATTGATGGGTGTTTGATATGTTTTGCTTTGAATGGTTTGGGAGATTTGATTTTGGTAGGATCCATTAAGTTGTAAGGGTAATCTTCAAACAATCTAAGGGATGCATGAATGAGCTGTTAAAATCGAGATCTTTGAAGGTTCGATTGGTGAGATGAAGCACTATTGAGTGAATTAATGGAAGTGATAATTTTATCATGAAACTTTTGAAGGTTAATTAACAGGATAAAAGAAAGATTTTGAGGAAATATATTATCTCCTTTAATGTAGTGGCAGTTTTTATTATGGAGACTAAGTTGAATAAATGTTATGAAATTCATTACTAAAAAAAAAATTTATATGGTTTCTTGCTTTTCCATCATATTCATTTCTAAGTCTAAGTGGATGGGTCTTGTTATACCTATTAGGTAAAAGATACTAACCTCTTATAATAAAACTTCAAGAGATTATCAATCTTTATTTTTATCTAAAAAAATTCATTTAATGTTAAACTTTACCTTCATAGAGTCATAGATAATGATGAATGCTTAGCAAACTATTATAAAAAGGTGTCATGGTCCACTCTAAGGTAAGACACTACCTATAAAATCTCATATCCTTTCCTCCTTGACTTTACTAACTTAAGCATTGGAGCGTATTTCAGAGCATTCACTCTGATGCCCTCAAACCTCCTTTATTTTTCAAGTCTATTAACAACGCACCTATCCCTTCATGTATCATCACAAGTTGTTGCATCACCAATTAGTGTTGTTTGTGGGAAACTATCCCTCATATATTAGAAATTTTAGCAATTATTAACTAGCACAAGGCTATGGCATCCCAAACAACCAAGTTTGTTCCTCTCATCTAAACCGTCTTAGTAACAAGTCAACTGCCTGCCGATTTTATGCTTGACCCTATAACTTCAAGTTTTGCTATAACATCGAGACTCCTAGCCATAATGCTAACAATAGTTCCTATCCCACCTATATTCCCATATGTTTTTTTTTTATCTTCAAACATCTTTCACACCTAACGTCTAGTCTCAATTATCAAATTACTTTCACAATCTTCTAGCCTCTCTCTCACCATCACCATAAGAAAAAAGCACCACTATTTGAGCCGAACTACTCATATTCATGGAAGCCCAACCTCTCCAAACATTACCATCGCTGGAGCAAATATCCTAAACAAAGCCACTATTAAACCGCCAACAATAGAGTTGACAAATCTGGTAGTAGCAAGAATGTTGCTACCTCAATATCCTTTAATGTCCACATTATCCCAGGTCGACCTGTAGGAGCATAAGTTGCCCCAATTCTAGGTATGGGCAAATTAAATGATAACCCAACAAGTCCTTCTTCAGTAACAACATTAACAAGAATTGGTGACCCAACAAGCCATCATACAACAACAAATTAACCAACTTTCACAAGTGTAAACTGATCGCCAAAATCAACTGCCTGGTCGCTCTAGCGTTAAGAATCATATTCTAAACACCAAAACCATAGCTTAAGCAAGAGGAATCAGCAAACAACTCAAGAAAATGGGGAATCCAAGAAAGTTCTTATCCGACGCTCGACAGTAATTAACAAAGAAAGCAAGAAAAGGCTGATTGACAAGCACAAGATCCTATTTCGACAGACTAAGTGGTAACCCTCCAATAAGAAATAAAAAACTTGAAGCAACCAAACAAGGATGCTATTAATAGTTGGCAGTTGAGTAAAATCCTTTATCATTGATTGTTTGACAAATACTCGTCCTTGAGAAAATTAAACTCTTACCAGACACATATGATGCTATGATTGATCGTACAAACATTTGAATCACTTTTGAACTTTTCACAATTTTTGAGACATCGCTAATGTTGTTCAATGCCAAATATTGCCACAAAACTGTGCGGACTTGCACTGCACTTGGTGGTAGTCCCTAAAGCTAGGGTTTATCATAAATTTTGACTAATTAGGCAGATAGTTCCTAGCTCACTTTAGTAGCTGCTGAATGGGGACTAGAACGATAGCCAGTCTAATAGCCGTCAAACATAATCTGGATGAGACACTTCATGAGTACATCAAGTGCTTTAACATAGCCACACTAGAGGTTAAGGATATAAATGATGAATTGGTTATCCAAGCATTTATCTCTTGAATGTGTCATAAGCACTTGAAGTATGCCTTAATAGACGCTCAGCCAACAAAGTTGTACATCTTTATAAGAAAGCACAGAAGTATGTTAAAGCCAAGGACATTGACATTGTGAATTGCAAGTTTAAATGATCTGACAAAGAATAGTGCGGGGACTATTTTTGGTAAATTGTAAAAAAGATAGATTGGTTCCCCCAAAAAGGTGAAACAAATGATCGCTAAAAAAGCAAACATGGATCAATGATAAGCCTAACACGAACAAGTAATAAAAAAATGAGTGTCGTCATGCAATAGATATGACTCGTACGCACTCTTTAATACAAGCAAAACTTAGATCCTGTACATAAGGGATGGTCTAGTAGAATGACTACCACTTATAAGAGTAGATAAGAGTCATAGAAACCCATTAAAGCACTGTGAATTCCACGACTATATTGGCCATGCAATGGAGGAATGTATTAGCCTAAAAAATGCAATCAAACCTTAATTCAGAAAGGAAAAAGCAAGCAGTTTGTTAAACAAGATTGTAACGAACCATCTCAGCAGCTAAACCAAGACCAAGAAAAGGCTATAAGGAACGCCCAGTAATAGGCACGGTTAATGTAATCATTTAAGGCAATGAAGGTTAGGCAAGTAGCAGATCTAAGAGAAAGTCATATTTATAGTCTGGTATGGCAATTAATGCATACCTCAAAAGGGTTCGACAAGATAATTAAAAGGTTAACTTTAAAGATGATGACGATAAATTGGTCACTAATAACGAAAATGACTCGATAGTTGTGTCTATCATCATGGAAAACTATCAAATAGATAAAATTTTGATCAACAATGGTAGCACAGTAGACATCCTACAGTAGAATGCCTTTCAAAAAATAAGTATAGTAGTGGCAACCTATGCCCATCACTACCAATATATAGGTTTGCTAACCAACCAATACTAGTGAAAGGCTCCATCACCCTACCAGTCACTCTAGGAGATGGAGAAAACATAGTAATAGTTTTGGTGGGTTTCTTAGTGGTGATCAACCTTCGATGAAAAATGTTATTCTCAGGCGACTAGTTATGAAAATGGCAAAATTAATTACAACAATATATTGCTTGATAGCTAAAATTTTGACTTTAATAGGAGTCAAATATAGGAAGGTCAACCAAACAACATCTTGACATTGTCATCTGATATCCATAAAGATAACCGAGAAAAGTGGTAGCACCGATGATATCGACAAAGAAGCTTTGGTGGAGAGTAGATTGTATGTAAATACCATAACGTTAACCACCTCGACTGCCCTAACTCTTGAAAGTTTGGACATCAAAGATGATTTTCATCATTTAAAGTCACAACTAGTCGAGACAACAAGGAAGATATCTCTGTACCCGTTAAACTTTGAATTGCTCATGGCTGTTGAAGGTTTCTTAGAACCAAAAGCCAAAAACAACCTCACAAACTTCTTATGGCAACATGCAAACATTTTTACCTTGTCAATAGTTGACGTGCCTAGCATCGATGTCGATGTTATAATGCACATGTTAAATGTCAACCAAAATTGTAAGCAGATGAAGCAAAAGAAATGAAGATTTATACCAGACAGGGTTCAAGCGATCAAGGAAAAGACTGGCAGGCTTCTGTCTGCCAAATACATAAAGGAAATAATGTACCCAGAATGACTCGCCAATATGGTAATGGCAAAAAAAACCAAACGACATGTGGGTAATATGTGTTAACTTCACTGACCTCAATAACCTACTTTAAAGATAGTTTTCCACTACCAAAAATAGACGGCCTTATTAATGCCTCAATAGGACATCAATTCTTTTCATTCATGGATGTTTTCTCTAGCTATAACCAGATTTGAATGAATTCGCAAGTTGAAGCCAAAATGTTTTTCATTACCAAAAAAGGAACTTTTGCAAAAAAGTTATGCCCTTAGGGCTTAAAAACGCTAGGGCCACCTATTAGTGGCTAGTAAATAAAATCTTCAAAAATCAGATAAAGGCAATCCAAGGAAGTCTATATTAACGACATGCTTGCAAAAAATGTGTCGATCGAACAGCATCTTGCCGACATCAAAGAAACCTTTGAGATCTTGTAGAAATATAGCATGAAATTGAATCCTTTTAAATATCCATTCGGAGTAGCAGCGAAGAAAATCCTTGGCTTTATGGTCTCCTCCAAAGGAACCAAAGTAGACCCGAAAAAAGTTAAGGTGATCCTAGAATTATCCCTATCGAAGTCAATAAAAGAAGTGCAGAGGTTAACAAAGAGAATTACGGCACTTAATCCCTTTATTTCGAAATTGGCTGACTAATACATGCCCTTCTTTAAATTGCTTAGGATAGCCACAAATATAAATGGATGAAAGAATGTCAACAAACGTTTGTATAATTAAAGCATTACCTTTGCATGCCACCCCTATTGGCAAGCTCATTGCCCGATAATATTCTGATTGTCTATCTTATCACATCTGAAGAAATGATCATTTTGTTTTAGTAAAAGAGGATAACAAGACATAGTGACCTGTCTATTATACTATTAGAGCACTTCAAGTAGGGGAAACGAACTACATGAAGATAAAAAATTTAGTTTATCCCCTCGTCGTGGTAGCTAGGAAGCTACGACAATACTTTCAAGCACACCCTATCATAGTGCTGATAGATCAACATTGAAAGATGTCTTACAGAAGGTTGACTTCACGATAAGGATGATTAGGTGGAGCATTGACCTAAATGAATTTAGGCTAACATATTCTCCTAAGAAAGTAATTAGAGCACAAGCATTAGCTAATTTTGTCACTAAATGGTTGTTCTCACCACCTATCGAATCTAAATAAGTCATTACAAAACCTATGACAAAGAAAGATCTTGGTGACTTAACATTTCAAACCTATAGTGGAAGGAAACAAAAAGAAATATTGGAAACTATATACTGACGGATCATCGAAAAGGGAAAAGTTAGGTACTAGTATCCACTTAATTGATCCCAATCAGCAGAAATGGCATTATACCTTATCCTTCAAATTCTTTACTTCAAATAATGCCACTAAATATGAGGCCTTCATAGTAGGAATAGAGTTGGGAAAAGGTCTTAAAGCTACTCACTTAAAAGCTTTCATAGATTCCCAACTGGTGGTGAGCCAAGTTAATAGAGAATATGAACTTAAAGATTAAACACTATCCAAATACCATGATGTAGTGACCAAGCTTGTCCTTGTCTTTGATCAAATCATATTCGAACATATCCCTCATGAATAGAAAGCCGTTGTCGATTCAATGTCCAAAATAATGAGTAGTTTAGACGTCATAAATAGGGATAAGATCTTACTTGAATTTGTCCAAACACCTAGGTATGATCTGTATGTCCATAAACTAGTCACAAACATGGCTGATAACTGGATAATGCTAATAGTGTTCCTTCAAATGAACTCAACTCTATAAGATCCTTTCCAAAAAAGAAGAATGAAAAAAAGCCTCCAAGTACCCTATTATCAATGGTATTTTATACAAAAAAAATCTTTTACCTATCATTTGCTTAGGTGTCCAGACCCAAGTGAAGCAGACTATATGCTTAGAGAAATTCAAGAAAATGTCTACGGTAACCATTTAGAAGGTGGAGCCCTGGCACAAAAAGCATTCAAACAAGGAATTTTTTAGCCAATCATAAGGAAAGACGCCACTGACTTGGTAAAAAAATGTTACAAGTGCCAACGGTTTGCTACGATACCAGACAGCCAGCAAAAGCTTTGAAATAGATTAGGCCCCTTTTGTATATGGGGGTTGACATATTAAGCCCCTTCCCACTTGTGACATCATAATGGAAGTTTCTAATAGTGGTTTATAACTATTTACTACATGGGTAGAGGCAAAACTCGTAACTACAATAATAGCCAGATCTATGGAAAGGTTTATCTAAAGATTAATTGTATGCCAATTTGGAATACCGAATCTCGTTGTAGTCGATACTGATAAACAAGACAAGCAGATAAATTGAAAAACTTTTGCAAAAATCTCATATAAGCTTAGTCCATACTTTAGCCGCCCATCCTTAATTTAACGGGCAAGTTGAGTCAATGAACAAAAACATACTCCAACTATTAAAGAAAAAGTTGAATGATACCAAAAAGGCTTAGGTAGAAGAAGTACTTAGAGTGTTATGGACGATTCGAATGATAAAATGCCAAGCAGCTAGCACCACACCTTTCAGTCTAGCCTATAGCACCACAGCAGTAATCCTGATGAAAATTAGAGTCCAAAGCATTAGAACCACCAATGTCAATCGTGAACTTAATGACCTATATCTAAGAATGAACTTGGATGTACTAGACGGAAATAGAGAAGATGCCGCAACATGAATAGTAGCCAGGGCACACCAAATGTCTAGATACTATAACAAAAGAGAAAAATGTTGACAATTCTAAGTTGGTGATCTAGTCCTATGAAATTACAAAGCGAGCAGACTAGTTAGAGAAAGAAAAAACTTATCCTCAAACTAGGAAAGACCTTATCAAGTCACCGAAATTGTAGGATTTGGTGCGTATAAATTGATGGAAATGATAGGAAAACATTTGCCCAACACTTGTAATGCTGTCTATCTCAAAAAGTATTATTTGTAAAACTTACTTGGAAAAAGCCTAGTTTATGAAATTTCTTCAGAGATTTGACTTGCATAATTCCTTCAAGAGACCTATGATGATCCATATTTACAAAAGCAGCCAAAGGCTGCCACCCGTAACAAGGCTGCCAAGACCAAAATAAACTGAAAAAAATGGCAATTAAGGCTGATACAGAGCAAAAAAGAACTTACATATATTCAAAAGATTAAACAATTATTGTGCACAACCGAATAGTAAAGACATTCTAATAATGATATGAATTTTATTCATTACATCAAAAGTTCAAAAAAAATACAACCATCGAAAGACATAACCCCTTATTTCCTAGTTGACCTTGTCCCCTACTTATTCTTCCTATGAGTTATCATCATATGTAGTAGCCTTCTCAACAAAAGCTAGAGTAATAAAGGCAATATCGTTGGAGTGTGTCTGTTCTACGTCCTCTTAGAATGGTCACAAAACATTGAAAACCTTAGGAAGGGCGGCCAATTAAGAAAACCTAATAGTCCTTAAATTCATTGGCCCTCTAAGGAGCTGGATGCCATATAAAGCATGCTGCTTATACTCGCTATCGTAGGTTAACAGTTGACCCAAACTAGAATCCTTTTGGAGGTCGAGCTTCTTTTGAAGTTGAGATTCTGTGCCCATCACTTGCAACTAGAACTGAAAAATTCTAGCAGTTATAGTCATTAACTTAGAGTCACGAGTGGCAAAGGCTTTTTTTTTAATTCATATAATTTTTTAAACAATCGATTAATACTTGCCCTCACCAGCTTCAACTCGCCCTTTATACCATCATTATCAACTTTTAACTTTAATGTTTCTTCTCGTGGCTTTGAAGCTAGGTCATCAGACACTTGCTTCTGAAGAGCTAGGTTATTGATCTATGCTTGCAATTCCTGTGTTCTTGCCTTATTGGCCATAAACTCCTTTCGTGTGCTTTCATAATTCATTATAACTTGTTGAATTTTGCAAAGAAGAGCAATTTGTGTATGTAGAGCCCAAAACAAGAGCTTTATTAAAAAAATTATTATTCAAATTGAATTCCCATATTTCTAATCAATATGAAAGGGTAACCTATAAGCTGCCAAGCGAGGTCACCAAACACCCTGCCCCAAACTTTGGTTTTCTTTGTGTTCCTAGAGATCGCCATTATAGTCCTTATTTGGCATAACAAAAATCTAATCGATTGTCGATCCAAGGTTGACTTGCTCAACATAAACATTTTTAGTGCTTTGACTTCTTCCTCTATGGGTTTTGAATGGTCACTTTTTAACCATCTACACCCCAAGAGGGCAATTGTTATACCTATTAGATAAGAGATAATAGCCTTTTATGATAATACTTTAAGAGATTATCAATCTTCATTTTTATCTAAAAAAGATTCATTCAATGGTAAACTCAACCTTCATAAAGTCCTAAATAATGACAAATGCTCAGCAAACTACTATAAAAAGGTACCATGCTCCACTTGAAGGTAAGACACTACCTATATAATCTCATATCCTTTTCTCCTCGACTTTATTGACTTAAGTATCAAAATATGTTTCAGAGTACTCACTCTGATGCCCTCTAACCTTTTTTGTCTTGTAAGTTTATTAATCGCACACCTATTAGCCCTCCATGTGTCATCACGAGTTGTTGCACCAAGGTCTGTTAAGGGTAAAATAAGGCCTTAAGGAGATAATGGGGTGTTAAGGATTGCGGATTATTATGTTTTGGCTATACTTTGATTTCAATTTTTTAATTTTGGCCATTTTATGTGAAGATTACAACTTGTTAAAGTTTGAGGAAAAGATGCATTGGGTTGTAAAGAGGGTATGATTTTGATCTATTTCTCATGGTTTTTTCTTCATGACCGATAGAATTTGGAGTGCTTTATCTTTTATCCTGACATGTACTTTTTAATAGGTTTTGAGGTGATTTATTGTATGTCAGATGTTGTTTTCTGGAGAGAAGTTATATTTTCCATGTAATGAATCTTTATTTCTGTTTTGTCTTTGCTACTCTAGCTGCTAGCTTTAATCCCTTTGGATTATTAATAAATTATATTTTATTTGAGCTGAAAAAATAGTAATAACTAACAGAGTTGTTGTTAAATCTGAATCATTTAAAAACTAATGTATAAAGAGCTGATTATATCAAATTAAGGTATAAAGATTAAATCTGCCATTTAATCATAGTATAGGTACTAATAATACAATTTTGACCTTTTCTAGATGGGTTTTTTCTCATAGTAAGATAATTTAGAATGTTGATATTGTCAATGAATTCATCCTAAATATCAATAACTATATAGACTAGGAGTATAAATGAGACACCTTTGCTCGTAAGCTACTCGAGTTCAATTTTGAAAAATCCAAATCAATTCAATCATTATTGAGCCGAGCTCGAGCAACTTGAGCTATAAATCGAGCCGAGTTCGAGTGCTTAATACTTGATTTCAGTAGCTCGCGAGCATAATCAAGCTTTTTGTTTATAATATATACTTATTTTAATCTATTATTTTACCCTTATTATATAAGCTTAAAAGTTAAAACCCTAAAATTTATTTTTTCTTTCCGGTGAGCGGCACACACTTTCTCTTCTACTTACCTCTCAATTCCCTGAAATTCAAATCTAGGGTGTGTGTGTGTTCGCGTTTGTCTTTTCCCTGGGTTTTGAGAATCTCTGTAGGTAATGAGTTATTGCGTATGAGCTGTTTAAAATTTGATTTTCTTCATTTCACTGAAATGGATTTTTTTTTTCTTTGCTATTTGGTTTATCATTTTCTTTCTTTCTTTGATATTTGGTTTAATTATCTAGTCATTAAATCCATGGCACAATGCAACAATCTAAAGTTGTAAAATAAGAAAAGGGCAAAGGGGTTTGCCTATATGCTTGTAATAATTGATGATAATTTGATTTGGCCTTTCTTACTCAAGTGGTTTCTCACTTTTTCCATCTGGTTTTCTAGATTTCCTTTTAAAATTTTTTATTTTCAAGTTCTTTGTTAAAAGAATTGCTCGTTTTCTCTTTATTCATTCTTAAAAGAATTGCTCATCTCTAGGCTTGAGCTGGAGTATGTAAATCCAATTTAATTAAACCAAACTTAAATAGTTTGTTTTAATTTTGAGTTAAGCTCGAGTCTAAAAATAATATTTAATTGAGTTTAAGTCAAATTTCAAATCATAAATTTTAAATTAAGTTCGAGCTCTTCGCTGTCCGCCATCATTTGGGCATACACAAATGACTGTATAATTCTTCTTTATTTTTTTCCCCAAAAAACGGCCATAGCAATTCATCTCTCAGTTGCGAACATGTCCTTCATCTACTCATATCTTTCTAAAGAGAGGTGTTTCTTTGAGAGACCACATGCATCTTTCCTATAATAACAATTATTAATAATCACTACATAAAAATAAACATGTTCCATGAAGTAAATGAAAATACTGTATTTGTTTGTAATAGTAAACGATACCTCAAATAAATGCACATGGATTCCTTGACACTGGAAGGAACATTTTTCCAAGTAGGTCACGGTTCATTAAAGTTTTGTCGGATCAATGCAATGAACCAGCTTTAAAGAATGAAATTAAAAGAAGACGCATGTTTTAACGCTATGATGATATGTAAACGAAAACCTATCGATGAGATTAATCGATATATGTAACCCTTTTATCTAACTTTTATCCCTTCTTGATTTTTTCAAAAGCAGTAGTATCAGCAATAAGCAATTTCGAGTAAAAATTATTTTTTAATTTAAGTTTTTTTATTTTAAATTATTTTTTTATAATTAAAATAGATTCATAAAATTAATTTTTATATCATATTAAATTAAATTAAATTTGATTTAATATAAATAGAACAAATTTTTTAAATTTAAATTAAAATGATAAAAAATAATCTCACGAATCTTTTCCCTGTAGTAGGGACCCTACCTAACGTAATTGCTAAGTTATCTAGACATTTCTTCCAAACATAAGCAAGCATTTGATACGTCTCTCATCAGTCATCATGACAAAAATGTCTTAAAAAATATTTAGGACCATATTTATAGTGATTGAAAAATTAAAACTGGTTGCGTTTCCATTGGACAAATTTTGTCCCCGCCGGGCAAAGCCAACCCATAATTACTGGACCTCACTTGGATAACGGTCCGTCGACAAACGAGGATCACATTTTGGAAAAAGCAAGTC
>JBBYHO010508345.1:4510-20903 GCA_038382025.1 Adansonia gregorii | reverse complement strand
CCCCCTCTTGGTTCAATCTCTCCATTAAAGCTAACATATTAGACAACAATTTGTTTAGCTCAATGATCTATGCTTAAAGTTCCTCATTCTTACGGAGTGTCTACTCTTAGGACTCTCTATAAATGAGTTTAAGTCTTTTGATGTAGGCCTGGTCATCATTTTCCTTCGTTTTTCGATAATTATGAGTGCTATACCGATGGTGAACTGAAGATTTTATGTTTTGGATCACCTTCACTTTAAATTATTTTTGGATTAGGCCTTTATGGTATGTTCATGCATATGTTTAATGCAATGAGGATGAATGAATAAAAACCATGAAAGGATTAGACTAGTTATGCAAATAAAAAAGAGACCATTGGATAAAGGAACAGCTCCACCAATAGCATCTTTCATTAAAGCAACAAAAAATCTTAATTACATGTGATTACATACAAAAATGCCTAACACGGTTACATTGCTTGATTACATAGTCCAAGAAATACAATAACTCTTGCTTATGGGCTCCGATGGGCAAGATATCATGTATCCAGGATCGACCTATATCCATCATGCTCTCGGCCTCTAACTAAGCTACCTAGATCTACTACGTGAGATGACGATGTAGTCTTAATGATTTTGGCATGCGTGAGCCATTTTGCTCTTGTTGTTTGGAGGCTTTCACTAGTGTGTCAAGTTGGTCTTGGCGAGCTTGAAGAGAATGCTCTAAGTCTTGGATTTTAAGTGTTAAAACTCCACCTTTGGCCTGGTTTGTTTTCAAATCCTAGACTTGAGCCTCTAATCATTCATTCCTCTTTTGATAAGTTGATGCAAGAGCTTGGGTTCTAACAAACCTATTGACTCTAGCAGCTTCTCTCTATTAGCGTAGTTCCTTCTCAAGAGTAGTAATTTTCCTTCATTTGACCGATAACTTCCAAGTTTTCAAGACTTACTTGCTTTGTTCCACATAGTCTCTTTTTAAGCTCTCGAGATCCTCCTCGAGATGGTTTTTCTCCTTGATAGCCCTACTCATCTCGCCATCCTGGAGGCAGAGGTCCATTTTCAATTGACTATTTTTCTCCTTTAATCAAGCGATCTCCTTAGCAAAGGTTGTCTTTTCTTGTTTGAACTCTTGCTTGAGCAATTCACTTTTAAAAGGAAATTCATTAATCAGCATTTATGATGTCCTAATACTAAACAGGGGAATGGCATCACTAACGCGATGGATCCTCTATTCATCATATCCTAAGGTCATACTACTCCCTTTCCAATATCTCTCTATGCAGCGAGTTTGTTTCCACGCTTGAAAGGCTAGATGAACTTTTAACTTGTAGTTGGGCTTACTATAGTCAAAATCCTACAACTTTAGGTCTTGGACAAAGAAGATGAACTGACAACACAGGAACTATTAAAAGACTAGAAGAGGCATAGCTAGTACTTCCCCATAATCCCATGAATGGTACATAGCTGTAATCTTTGCATTAGTATATGACTGTTTATGGGAAAAACCAAGCGGCCTTCCATGTTACCTCTTCCCTTTTGAGGCTCTGAAATTTTTGGACCTATTACTCTTTAGATTTTTCTTGAGGCCATTCCTTCTTAAGTACCTTAGAGATAGGGCTAAAGTTTGATAAGAAGCAACACAACGTCCTACCTTTTTAAGGGCCAAAGTGATTAACGAGCCAAATGTAAAGGAGCAATGCACATTCGATGAATTAGACCATTCCCATTTTTTTACAACAATTAAGAGCTCGAATAGTTTCAGTAAGGATGGCCAGTGCAAGATTGATGTTGTAGCACAAATGAGAAAATACATCTGCTACTACAGATTTAACATAGCCTAATGTCTTTGGGAATATAACCATACCATATATTGCCAAAGCATAGATATCTTGAATTTTTCAGATATCAACGGTACTTACCATTGCTTCTTTCAAACTAGCTCATAAGAAGCATTCACTATTCCCTTTTGTTTTGATATGTCTCTCAACCCAAGACTCCGTTGCGTCAATGATTTGAGCCAATCTTTTCTTGATGGTAGGAGGATACAATGCTTTGCAGTATATTCTGTCGACCTTTGCCCTTTCATTATTGAGTAGCGCAGTGTATTCATCAATTGTGGGGATTAAGTCTTCATGATTGAAAGCGAAACACTAATATACAAGATTCCAAAAGTAAAAGGCCGCTCGCAACAAACTGACATCCAAGCGAACTTGAAGTAGAAGAGCAATATATTTGTATCTCTTTGTAAATAACTCCCTTTCAGTATTATCCCAATTAGTCCATATGATCCTTAAATCTTGCCAATCATTTTGAATGGTACCCTATCTTGATCCTTTCATGCACTACTAAAGCATGCCTGGATTTTAGAAAATCCCCGTTTTCACACTGTCAGTGCTCCGACCATGCTCAAACTTTTTCAAAAAACCCTAGCTCTGATGTGGACTATTGCTCTATGACAGATGCCACTTGGTGAACACTAATACGTTAGAGCCAATTGTCCCATGATGACAATAATTATGATGAAATGATGCATGGTGAAAATGAAAAGTAAAAAGAGAATGAGTTAGTAACCAATACAAAATAATAGGTAAAAGATAAAGAAATGAAAGAATAGAAACACAAGTGTATCATAAAATTTGCCCTAAGAATAAGCGGTACAATGCCTAAGGTAGACATGATAAATACAAAGGTTGAGGCATCAAACGGGTAACATACCAGCATGTTTATATTAAAATTGCCTTTTCACGATGCAACATGATACCTCGTGAGGATCAACACTGACCATCTAAACGGTGATGTTCGTCCATCACCATCTATGTTAAACACATTCTAAACCATTATTCGGGTAGCATGTTTGGCTTATCTTGGTCAAATATGACTATTTCAAGATGGCATTGCAAGTAATGGCATTCGTTTGTCTTTACTCACTTATTAGAAAGGATTTGCCATCGAATGTCATGGCATATCCTAAAAGAATGATCATGAAAATAAAGAGACAAATGTGGGTGACAACGTTCACCCATCATTGCTCGTGTAACTAATATTATATATAAGTAAAGGTAAGAAATGTTTCCTCGAGCGACCCTAATCTTCAAGGTATTCTAACAGCATCCAGTGTGGCTTGACATGGTTTAGCTCATAGGCTTCACTACATGGGTTTAAGTTTATGCCTATTTTAATATCTGAATCGCTCTTCCGTCTGGTAAAAGCAACTGAGGCACCTCGATCCTAGGCCTATTGCAGCTTTGGCAGAACAAGTTTAACCTGGTGGATGTATTTCCTTATACAAGTGTGGAGGGGCATTAACGAGAGACATAGGTAGTTTACATCCTTGAAGGTCTTGCCATGCCTATGCAGAGGCTTACTCATAAAGGCCGATGGCTAACTTCCTCCTAATAATTAGGATACTAACCATACCATGGTGTATGGTAGGAATCTAGTGCAAATGCAAGTGCACAGTGTGTGTTGGGAAAAAAATCAAGCCTTTATTTCCACTCCCATATTACCATATTTATTCAAATCAATATTTATTTGGGCACAAATAATCCCTAACAATTGAAAAACATATACAATAAAGATTAGTAGGCAAAAAATAAAAGAAAATTACATTTAAATAATTATGGAGACTAAAAACCAAGAACTGAGTAAGAAGGAGCTAGTTATAGGCCTAAATCTCTAAAATGGTCCCCAGTGGAGTCGCCAAGCTGTCGCCATATGCCTAGCCTTTTCAATTTCGGATGACCCAAAGGGCATAGTGGCTCAACTTAAAAATACATGATGGTTGATTATGATTAAGCCTTTGAGCTATCTCTTGATTAGGATTTGGATTTGGCTTGATGATATGAAAGGGATAGGGACTGTCAGATGAGTCACTCATCCAACATTACCCAAATGGCCACCACAAAGTGGCAATAAACTTGGAGTCGCCACTAATCATTTTAGGGTAGGTTAGATCGGACACCTATTGAAAATAATATTATGAGTTATGAAACATGAAACCTTAATTTCAAGGTCTACAAAGTCTAAAGACTCGTTGATTGGGCTTGAGTGTTGGTTACGCGCAAGGAAGGACTAGCATCCCCACAATGCCTGAAATCATTACCTACTAACTATATCTCACTTTGGTCTCGATTAAATCGATTTTATTTGGTCTTTATTTAGATATAATATTGTTTAATGCATGAAGTTTTGGAAAATGTAAATCTGAGGTTGTTTTAATTA
The DNA here is from genome assembly GCA_038382025.1 of Adansonia gregorii. NCBI lineage: Eukaryota > Viridiplantae > Streptophyta > Magnoliopsida > Malvales > Malvaceae > Adansonia > Adansonia gregorii. The sequence goes on along the minus strand of JBBYHO010508345.1, from coordinate 16,703 downwards.
AGGAAAATTAGATCACCTTAGTGCCTCAGATGTATGAGGAACATAGGAATTTTTTTATGAAAATGATGTTCGGATTGGATTTTAAAAATTGGATGTTTCGTATTAGGCACTGGAGAGATACCAACACAAAACATTGACTTATGAATTTTATTGGAAAACAAATTTTAAATATAAATGCACAATAACACTACAAAAAGAAATAAGTTAGTAAGGCAAAAAATGAGAAATATAATAACATCATAAACAAGCAATCACAAACAAAAGAACATAAAAAATGGAGGGGCAATCGAAATGCATCTCGTAATTGCCTTCGATTATTAAAGAATAACCTGGATGACAATTTTAGAGACTGGTTTGGATTCAATGGTGATTTGAAGAACAAAGATGAATTTTATTAAAGGCATCCAGAAAAGAGAAAAGTTTAAATTTTTTAAATAAAAGTAGGGTTAGAGTATCCCTTCGGTGAGGTAGCGTTGGAGTATCCCCTAAATAGAGTTATGAAAATAGTTAAGATTAAAGTGAAAATTTAGATTTTTAATGGAAAAAATATGTTAGAGTACCATTTTGAGTAATAAGGTTGAAGTATCCCTAAAGTTAGGAAAACATTTAGGAATAAAGAGAAAATGTAAATTTTTTAATTAAAAATGAGGTTAGAGCATCCCCTTTGGAGTAATGGAGTTAGAGCATCTCCACTAGCAAAAATTTTAATGTGAAATCCTATTTTTCGTGTTTTAATCTTGATCCAAGTCAAAAGGGGTCAATGTTGTGGGGGAATCAACCAGGCACATTTTGAGACATCCGAATGTCTCGATAAAAAGGGATTCAAATATTAGGTTGAAAATAAGGGACACCGTCATGTCGTCTCCATTTTCGAATTTTGTTTAGGTGCATCTAAAGACTTCAGAGGGTAAAAAAGGTATTGTTGGAAAGGTAACTCAACAACTATTGTTTGAATTTTTTAATTAAAAATAAGGTTAGAGCATCCTCTTTGGAGTAATAGAGTTGGAGTATCTCCACTAGCAAAAATTTTAATGTGAAATCCTATTTTTCGTATTTTAGTCTTGATCCAAGTTAAAGGGGGTTAATGTTGTAGGGGAATCAACCAAGCACATTTTGAGACATCCGAATGTCTCGATAAAAGAGGATTCAAAAATTAGGTTGAAAATAGGGGATACCATCTTGTCGTCTCCATTTTCGGATTTTGTTTAGGTGCATCTAAAGACTTCAGAGGGTAAAAAAAATATTATTGGAAAGGTAACTCAACAACGTTTAATATAAAAATTCCAAAAATTCTAGAAAATCACTTTTTAGGCAGAATTAATTTTCGAAGTTAGGTTTGTCTCAGCTCTGGTAGCATGTAAAATTAAAAGGGCATGATGGATTATGAAAAATCATTCTAAGCTTATCTGGGATCATTAAATCATGGATAATACCATTCTAGAAAGGGAATTTTGTGAACATTTTGGGAAAATATTTGGAAATTTCATAAAAATCATCTAATGGGCTGAAATGGCCCCAAACATAATGTTGCATGTTGGTTCCAAGGGTTTCAAATAGCAAAGGTTTGAAAAATCATAACTCTCTCATCCAAGATGATTCGAGGGTAAATAAGACACCGTTAGGAAAGTAATTTGACGTCCTTTAAAGGAAAATATTACAAAAATCAAAGGAAATATCTTGTGGTGTGAAAATGATTTTTTAAATTCAGATTACAGTGCTGCTAGAGCAAAAACATGGGGATTATTTGATATTTTGATTTTTTTCGAAGATAGACTCGAGCTTAGGACATTTGAACGTCTGCAACAAAATGTAACTTGGGCATCACAAGTTGATTCCACAATCCCAGAGTAGTTTGGGATGATAGAACAACCTGTTGGCCATGTCACCAAAATAAACATAAGACTCAAGATCAAGGTTTAGTACTAAAAAGGATTTTCTTTTTTTTTTTTTGAAAAATAAACGTATTTTACCATGAAATCCAAAACTGAAATATCGATTTACCCCCAAGATTAGGAGACCAATTTAATGAAAGCATTAAGTCCATGCCGTTCTTTATCTATTAGACGTAGCATGAATTTAACTTTAGGATTTTTCTAAAACTCAATTTGTAAGAGACAAGCAAGCATTTTAATGGAGATATCATGAACAAAATACAACAAATACAAAGATAAACATGGATTAAACATGCAAACAAGCAAAGATGACATTTTGACATGGAAATGGATGACATAGATATAAGAGGATGATAAATAAGGTGCAAGGAGATACAAAGGACTGGATGTTAGAGATGTCAAGACAGCATTTTTATTTCATAGGCCTCCTTTAAACATAAGAAAATATTTGAACATTCTAAGACACACTAAGGTGACCATTTAAATATGAAACGAATATGCAAATATGGAAGAAATATGGCAAAAGATGCACGAAAAGAGGCTGTATGATGATGAAAATGAAGCATGGCGAGTGTATATATATATATATATCTAACGACATCAAGATGTCAAGAGCGTCATTAAGATCCTAAGACTACCACAACCAAGGCAACAAAGATGCATGTGAGTATTAGGTGGCTCATGGCAACATGAAGGGTTCACTAAAATGAAATGGATGATCAAAACAGAAAATATATGGAACAAGGTAAAAATATACCAGTAAAGGCTTGAAGTTTCCTTCTTTTTTAAGGTAGTGACTTTAAGCTCGATTCCTTCCTCCTTTTTGCTATTGTTTGACAAGAAAATGGTGAAAAAAAGAGCTTTTTGGTAATGTTGCTGCTGATAGGGTGTTTTGATGATGAAAATATGTGAAAGGTTGAGTTTTTTAAGGTGTTCCAGTGGTGGTTTTAGGGAGCTGTAGGAATAGAGGTTGGTTGAGGGTGAAAGCCAATGAAACAAAGGGCACTTTTGATTTTTCCCTTCTACACTAGGGGACATCTCCAGCAACCATGCTGAGTTAAATCTCTTCTTGTTGGTTCTGCCATGCTGAGCAAAGACGCAGAAAGGCTATGACAACCTGCAACTGGAGATATCCCTGCCACAGCTTTTTACACCCATATATCTTATAAAAATGACCTTTGTTGTTAATTGTGTGGACTCCAAAAATTTGTTAGAATCCGTTAATAATCCCATAGTTGTGGTTTGCAATGTTTTATGATAGTTCCTTGGTGTAATAACATGTTTATGGCTCGAACTAGGAAAAAATGTCTTGGTGTATTAATACAAAATATGTTATATCGATACATAATGTACTTTTTACTCTGGAGTATCGACATAATGAGCTGTGTATCAATACTATGAACAAGAAAATGTTTCCAGTCTCAAGACTTAGAGGCTAGTATCTATACTCATGGTTATGTATTGATATATTTTGTTGAAAAATCACAACTTCAGCTACTACCAAGGTCTACATCGATACAAACATGCTAGTTATCGATACCACAGCTTGGGTATCAATAGCAAACCTTTTTATATCGATACTACATGTGAAAATTCAAGTTTTTCGCATCGTAAGGACCTTGTATCAATACTTGTGCCCTAATATAACTTGTATGTACCTGTGGCTTCCCGATTTACCTCAACTTGGTCACAAACAATGGGAAATTGATTTTTGTATGCATTTGAATTACCTTAGTGACACCATGAAAAGTGGCCTTTCATGCCTTGTTTTTACATTTTCTTTAATACAACCCATAGACATTTTAGACCTTCCCAAAAAAAAATTTTCGCTAGGCACCATGTCGCCTAATAGTGCTTGACGACACAACACCTAGCATTCATCCCCTAACTTTTATTTTTATTTGTTGGTTTTATCATCTTTTACCTAACTCCTAGGGTGCCAAAACTAGTTCGGACAAAATGAGGTGTCTACACCAAAGTCTGTATCGATACAAACAGGCGAGGCATCGATACCACACCTTAAGTATTGATACCAAACCTTCTTATATCAATACTAAATGTGAAAATTTGAGTTTTTAGTGACGTAAAAACCACGTATCAATACTTATGCACTAATATAACTTGTGCGTACTTATGGATTCTTGAGTAAGCTTAATTTGGTCACAAACAATGGGAAATTGATCCATACATTCATTTGAATAACCTTTGTGACACCATGAAAAGTGACCTTTGATGCCTTATTTTTATATTTTCCTTTAATATGACCCATAGGCATTTCAGACCTTCCTAAAAAATTTTTCTACTTGGCGCTATGTCGCCTAATATTGCCCAGTGACACGGCACCCGACAATTGTCCCCTAATTTCATTTAAATTTTCAATTTTATCATCCTTCAATTGAGTCTGAGGGTGTCAAAATGAGTCGGACAAAATGAGGTGTCTACAGTAATATATATATATATATATGTTTGTGTGTATGCTTTAGATAATATATAAATGGGTATGTAATTCTAATAAAAAAATGGCATATTAACTTCAATTATCTATCATAATAACTTGCATAATAAATAATATGATTCATGTAACTATAATATTTATTAATAATTTTGGGTTTTTTTAATTATAAAGATTTATGCAATTATAATAATTTTGTATGTTATTATAATATGAGTTAAAAATATAAAATTTTAAGAATTGGTTATATTCAATTTTTATGACCTTATCTAAAGCTATCCATAAATTGGACCGAGTTTAAACATGATATTAATATTATTTATGCTTATCCAAGCTCAATTCAATTAAAAAATATGAGCTTTAAACTTTGTCTAAGCTTGCTCATATTTGTAAATATATAACCTAAGTCTATTTAAGCAACTATATCTTTTTTTATTTTTTTATTTTAACCTTTAGTAATTTAATAATGTTCTTATATTAAATTTCAAAATATAATTAATTTAACATATTTTATGATATTTTATTATAATATTTTATATATTTATTTTTTATATGATCTACATTTATGTTTATAAGATAAAATTACATACTTTATATAAATATAAAACTAATATATTATATAATTAAAAATGACTAAGTCAAGTCAGGTCGAATTTAAGTCTTGAATGTTAAAATTAAAACTCGATTATTTTTTAAATGAGCTTCGTTTTAAAACTTAAATTTATTTTTTAAACTTAATATTTTTATATAAATTTTTTAAATATAAAAAAAATTAAATTTAAACAAATAAATCTGCGAAGACGTCTAAGCGCACCTAACCTTACCGTAATAAACTCGTGATGACCTCCAGGGCACACGAGAAGCCCAGACCTAAGATGATTTGGTAAGTTTAAAGAACATCTAGAGCGCTTAAAACCCACGTGCACCCTAACGCCACTTAGCATTTCGTGTATCTACCCGGCTCACCATACAAGGCTCAGCACCCTCGTTCGACCCGTAATCCCATCAGAGCCAAGATGCTGGCCTGACCACTAGATCGAGGACGCAGCTGCTAGTCTGGTACCAGCATTTATGCCTCAATCAATATCAAAACGTAATTGTATATGTTAATAATAATGGGTAAGTATCTGGTGCAGCAACATCTATTCTATGACATTGAGTATCCAATACCATGATTTTCTACTCCGAAAGAAGTGGCTGAGTACGCACTCGGTGGGTCCCTTTTGTCGACATTCCTTGCTAGCTCTTTATCATTTATCAAAATCAGTTCCAGACGCACTTTAGAGAGAATGCCCTCACGCACACGCTCTTATCAATTCCTTAAAATGTATAGAAGAATAATTAAGTTTAATATAATGAATTAAATAACATTAATTTAATTGATAAATTTATATAAATATTAAATAATAAAATAAGGCTATAAATGTTATTTAAATTTGTTATTATAAGTTTTTAAAAATTAATAATTTTTTAAAGAAAACTACCTACTTACATTTTTTTTAATATTGAAACTACCTATTTATTTTAAAAAACTACTTTTTTTTACTTAAACAGTTACCCATATTCCATATGAAAATAATTTCTACTTTTTTATTTGAAAAAAATGCTACTAATTTTGTATTTGAAAAAATAAATTAAAAAAGTTATTCACTTTGTGGGTGTGCAAAATTTTAGTTTTATGATGTGTTCTTGTAATTATTTTTATATATCAAAAATAAATTTTTTTAATTTTAGAAGCGAGATTATGAAAATATAATATGTTTTATTTTTTAATTTATGTCTTCATGTATATTTTAATATATATATATATATATATATAATACTGCTAACATCTACAAATCTAAACAATTCGTTTTATACCGTAAACTCCTTCACAACTCACATAGAGTAAAGTCCATTAAAGGTGAAAGCCCTTCTTTCTATGAATTTTGTTTCTTTTGTCTCATTCATTGTAAAACTAGAGTGACACAGACATAAATTTGGTCTTTGAATTATTTTGGTCACTCTATTAAATTTGAATCATTTTGATCTTTACACTGTTTTTTATGGCTAATTTAAATCTCATATTATTATTTTTGGTTAATTTAACATAAGTTTAACAAAAATTTTAATTTTTGATCAAATTTCATTAAAATTTTATTAATTTAGCATAAATCTAACGTAACTGTAAGTCTAATATTTACCCGTAATCAAGTTCCGTTTAATTAGTAAGAAATTGATAAAAATATTAAAAGATTACCGAATTAATTTAAATAAAATTAAATATATTAATCACATGATTGACATAGAAAGAAAAGAATAATGAGTATGATTTTTTGTTGAATTTAATGAAAAATATCTTAAATATATAAAAAAAATCCTTCACCACCTGTAAAAATAAAATCAAAAAATTAAAAGTTAAATTTGTATTTACGCAAACTAAACTTAATGAAATAAAAATGCATCAAACTTTTTGGTCTGGTAGTTGTCCAATAAATTTGAAATAGTAACTAATAGTTGAATTGAAGCATTTAATGTTTAAAAATCAATTTACCTATCAAATCATGATGATAGAAAAGATTGTTATTTTTAACACTGTTTGCCTCCTGAAGTTTGTGAACTGAAATCTAGACCGTGGGATCTGTTTTCAAAATCATCAAAAAAAAAAAATTTTCTTCAGGCATACCCGCGCGTGCCTTCACAGTCATCGTCAAACTTCCCTATTGCATCTGGCAGGAAAAAAATTAAAAAAAAATGGGACAAAAATGAAAAAGAAAAAGCAATCATCAAATAGTGTCCTAAAACGAAACCAAAAACCAAAGGGTGAACAGCCAGCCAATCACTACATGCCACCCAAGCAAATAGAGGGCATAATCTCCGCAAACCAAACGAAGCCAAGCCGAGCCAAAGAGAGAAAGTCTACAGAGAGGGGAAACAAAGGAGAAAAAGGAAGTCGTGAAAAGAAACCATGAGAAGCCCTGCAACAACAGCAACGCCAACATCAACGACGACAACGACAAGAAACAACAACGGAAGCAAGACACCATGCTGCAGCAAGATAGGGCTAAAGAGAGGGCCATGGACTCCAGAAGAGGATGAGATATTGGTCACTTACATCAACAAGGAAGGTGAAGGACGATGGCGGACACTGCCGAAGCGTGCTGGGCTTCTTCGTTGCGGCAAAAGCTGTCGCCTCCGCTGGATGAACTACCTCCGGCCCTTCTTGAAACGAGGGCAGATCACCCCTGACGAGGAAGATCTAATTCTTCGCCTTCATCGCCTTCTCGGCAATCGGTACTTCCAACATTTCTCTGCACATTCACTCTTTGTTTATGAATTTAGTTTCTAGGGTTTGTTTCAGATCAATATCCGGGATATCACTTCAGTAAGTTAGGCAACTTTTTCCCCTGTGCCTTTCGATATCCATGCCTCATCAAAGGGCTAGAGGTTTAGCCGTTTAGGGTTTCAGTGTTTCAACCTTTCAAGTCGATATTTTTGTGCTGATCCATATAATATTCATATATAAAACTTATCTACATAATTCTCTTTGCAAAAGGTTTCCATTGTTTCTGCATTCACTACATAAACGAATCTCGTTAAGAACCAGCTCAAACTCTATATATTAGAATCACTCTCTTCCTACCTTCATCTTTACCTTTTTATACATCATTTTTCGTAATTTTTTCTCAATCACATGTTGCAACAACAGTATTAATTAATTTGATCTATGATGGAGTAATCTTTATAATCCATTTACTGGGTTCTTCCGGCAGGTGGTCACTCATAGCTGGAAGAATCCCAGGGCGTACTGATAATGAGATAAAGAACTACTGGAATACTCACCTGAGTAAGAAGTTGATCAGCCAAGGAATAGATCCAAGAACCCACAAGCCTTTAAACCCTCAACAGTCACCCAGCGACCTCAAAGCTTCTTCTTCATCGAAGCCAAATCGTGGAGCAGCTACAATCCCTAAGCCAAATAATCCTGCTTCTTCGAGCTCAAAAGAGACTAGCGGCGATCCTATCATGGCTGACAAAGAAAATGAGTATTTACAGAATCACTATGATCAAACCGATGACACAGCAAGCCATGGATTCACCGGCCTGCTTGATTGCGATGGTTTTGGGATAGAAATAAGAAGCAACAATCAAAACCAAGGGATAAGCAATGAGCAAGATGAGGAGATTAATTACTGTACTGATGATGTCTTCTCTTCCTTTCTGAATTCATTGATAAATGAAGATGCTTTCACCAACCAGAATCAAATGCAACAACAGCAGATCACTGGAATTGCGCAACCCGATGCATTGGTTTCAATTGCTGCAACAACTTTTGGCCTCGACCACGGTTGGGAATCTCCTCCCATCATCTCTACAAGTTTCAACCAAAATGACCCAAAGGGGGTTAATGATCATATCAAATAGCTCTTTCTGAAGCGTCAGCTTGGTTACTATTTTATTTATGTTAATTGTCCATTCAGGTTCGACTTAATTCGTCAACTTTTTATTTTCAATTTGTTGTGTTAGCAGAAACATATGGGTATGAGGTATCATCATAGACAAAGATATTAGTGGACAAATGCATTGATATAAACTTGAGTGTGGAAGTACTTTCGTAATTAAAATATTTATTAAGTTGATAGATAAAATTCCGTTCATTTGCTTACGTCAGTTTATTAGTTAACTTTTCTTTTATTTCATAGGTTATATTTCCATCAATTATCTACAAATAGAGTTATAAATGAATTGAACTTGAATAAATAGATATCTATATGTGTTCATTTGTTTATTTTTTAATTTATTCATGTTTATTAAGAAATTTAAATTTATGTTCATATTCATTTATTAAAAATTAGATGTGTTTATATTCATTCATTTAAATTAAATGAATATCTTTGTGGACATTAAACAAACATGTTCATAAACTATGATTGAACATATTCATTAACAATTAAAAATATGTTCATAAACGATAAACAAACAAATCTAAATAAATTTAAACAAATATGTTTATTAGTTTTCAATAAAAATTAAAAAAAAATTATGAATTATCTTATAAATAAAAAACACAAATAAAAATATTATTAATTACATTATAATTGAATAATAAATGAGTTTTAAACATGTTTTAAATGATTCATAAATTTGCTTATTTGTGAACATAAATAAACTAAACGTACTATGTTCGTGTTCAATTCGTTTGAAAAATGATCATCAAAATTTTATTCATATTCATTTATTTAGTTTAATAAATGAATAAAATAAATATAAATCAAACTATCCATGAACTGTTCGTCGAATGCTTGTTCTTTTAAAGCCTATCTATAGACTATCACTATAATTATCATATGCAAGGTTTCGAAAAGGAGAATACATTAGGCACATTGCTAATTAGTAAATTATAATACAAAAGACAAGTGAACTTAGGTTTAGCCTGAATGATTCACGCATCTTCTTTTAATGGAGTTCAATCCTCCCATATTCCTATCACTTGCAAAATTTTCCTTCATAACCTTCACTAAGTTTAATTCACATTGTATCATTATTATTATTATAATTTCAGGGTGGGATTGATTGAGGTCAAAGTACTTAGAAGGTCCCTTAACTCAAATTGATCCTGTACTAAAATACCAAGTAATTTAATCCTCATATTTTTAAAATTATAGCAAAAAAATAAAATCAATAATAGAGGTAACTTTTGTAAAAAAATAAAGTTGATGTGATATTTAATTTATGTTAAAATAATGGCATATGTAGTTAATAATAACATAGCATTTTAATATATTAAATTGTACATTTCATTAATGTTAGTAGAAGTTAGATGCCACGTAGTTTTTTCACAGTACAAACTACCCCTATTATTACTTTTACCTTGTTGCTTCCATTTTAAAAGTTTAAATTACTCAGCTTTTTAGTGCATGAATCATTTGCATTATATGATATGGTAGAGGGACTTACCAAGTAATTTGACCGATTGATTGGTGTTTTGCTTTGTTTATGAAGAGTTTTGCATGTAAAAAGAAAAGTAAGGTATTTGGCGTGTAAGTACACTTTTGAACTCAAACACCATGCAATGGAGACGGGATTTGGTTAGTAGAAATTTCACATCTATTGAGGCCAAGATTATTAGCGAGATTCCTGTTAGTAAAAGGAGAAGTGAGGACAGCTGAATTTGGCACTATGACAATAAGGGGCAGTATATAATGAAGAAAGCAGACAAGCTATTAACGAGATCATCTGAGGCGCAAAGCCGGGACAATTATGAGCAGATAGTAATGGGCAAGAATTTATGGCAGAGGATAAGGGCAGTAGAGGTTTCAAACAAAATTAAAACTTCTATTTAAAAAGTTTATGAGGGATTTAAAAAGCAGTTACAGACGCGTATTCAGTATGTCATGTTTATTGCGGTTGCAATTATAATAAGTATTATCATGATCAATTATAATAAATATCGACTACTAATATCGGTAACCAAAGATGCCTTTAGTGGTTATAATGTTGCATTATTGACTGCTATTTAGATCCTTGTGTATACCACACAATATTGCAAACTATGGGTTTAATTGGGTATACGAAGTCTAAACGTCAATACAAGGTGCTCAGATGTAACGAGGGACGTAGGTACGGCTATACATGCTAGAAGGGATTGCAACAGTATTAGCAACATCTGGGTACAAGTGGGATTCGGGCCAAAGACAGTCGCAGAGGTTAGTGGAGTGAGAGTGGTTCATGGTTGAGGCAAGCAGGCTTGCAAGGACATAAGCCGGTTTTGTTTATGAAAACGGTGTAGGTAAAATGGGGCGTAATGACGAGTTGCACAAGTGAAAAGGGGACGGCACAGGACACTATTGAATTTGTGAAAGCATAAATCACGAGTTATGACAAAGGAAGCTCAAGGCACAGTATTACCTGACGCTATACCTAAACAGACATGGAGGTCATCACGTCCGGATAAAGTGAATTTTTTACAGTCCTTACTATAGTGTAAATGGACAAGGAGTAGCGGGCGTTATTATGGTAGGAATGCAGGGGAAGGTCATTGTGGCTTAAGCTAATTGTTTTGGTGGAGTGGCCAATCCTTTCTTTGCAGAAACTTATGCAGCGTGTTTCAGTGGACGTATGAAGTATGAACTGGGGCACCACAATATCATACTTGAGGGAGATGATTACTCAACCAATGTGACGATAATTGATGATTATGGAGCCAAGATGCAATGAATGGTTCCAAGGTTGCATTGAGTAACGTATAAGACGCTGAAGAAATGAAGTAGCCTATTTATGAGCTAAGCATTGTTCTCAAATGCTAGATATAGTTATGTATGGCTAGCCAGATCATTGTCCAGATATAATCTCTAATGCAGAAGCCTATTTGGCTTCTAAGTTAGATAGAGTTATAAATAAAAACTTCTTAAAGGAAATACTAATGTATGGTACTAAAAGTATTTAATGAGATTTTTTCTTCTATAATCTAACCTCAGCTTGTTTGTTAAGTCTTCTTACATTTCTTAGGTTATGCTTCCATCGATTATTTATGACCTTGATCACTCTTATCTTTTGGCAAGTTTTCCGAAAGGAGAATAAATTTGACACATCGTTAATTAGCAATACGAAAAAAACAAAGTGAAACATATGGGATTTCAGCTAGGCTGGAGCTCGATCATATATTCCCATAACTTGCAAAATTTTCCTTCATCCAGGTTTTACTGAACCTTCACTAGGTTTGGTTCACATTGTGTAATTCTTCTTCTTCTTCTTCTTCTTCTTCCTCTTATTATTATTATTATTATTTGGGTTTATTATTATTTGGGGGTTTGAGGGATTGATTGGTGTTTTGCTTTGTTTATATGAAGAGCTTTTCATGTATTAAAAG